>ML677352.1:513737-612138 GCA_007922305.1 Dermatemys mawii
GGAAGGTGTGGCTTTAATAGCATTAAAAGTTATTTGTGGGGTTTTCTTCATCTAAGTGGGTGCCCATTTTTAGACAGGAAGAACAGGAAATAGCAAAGCACCTGGTTTTGTTCTTCAGTCATTGATACTTGCACTGCACATTTGAGGGGGGCAAATCAGCAACCTGTGCATTGTGCTGTTTCAATGATTCCTTGCTCCTGGCTTTGTAGGGGTGGGGAGAGGCAGAGCAGGTGAGGTTATGCCAAGATTTTGAAAATAAGTTGCATTTACACTTTCTAAACATCTGTTTGCTCAGGTAAGCATTTAAAACTTTTACTTTTGATAGAATGTACTGGAAATCAATATTCTATGCAGCTTTTCCTCTAAACTCCGAACAGTGGTATACAAACATAAAAAGAAATCGACTTTGACTGCTAAGGGGTCTTTGTCCAGTGCATGGAGTTTTGATTTACAAATGCATAATGTGAGGCAAGGGAACATTCTTTCCAAGAAAAGTTTTTAAATAATCTCTTCTGTGGTGGTCGTTGGGAGTGGTTTTATTTAAAGGGTTGGCATGTAAACTTCAGGAAATTGTTTCTCTGCCTCCTGTATATACATTTAAAAGCATATTCTTCTATTTAAACTTACTATTCTATAATCTCAATAATTATGCATACACATTCGTTGGTTTACCATGTCACAGTCAGCCTATGCTGACCAATATATGGAATGTGGTTGTCTTGTTTATCTCCCACAAAAGGGAGTGAGGTAGGATTCAGTGCACTACAGAAGGGATAAGAAAAGGCTTGTGTGTAGAGATAAGAACTGTTAGTGCTTGGCCTTTTCTTCATTCCTCCCCCCCCCCCCCCCCCAGCTACATTAGTGTTAGTTTACTTGGGTTTCCCCCTAGATTCAGTAGTGTTACTTCTCACTCCACAATTGCCAAACATTTTTTGGGGGGAAGGATAGTCACAAAACACAGGAAAAAAATCCACAGCTTTAAAAAAAATTACTGGATGTTACTGCTGAGAAGTTAGAACGACTGATTGAACTCATCCACCACCGGGCCTGGTGGTAGATGAGTAGGCGAAATACCAGCTTTCCCCTCCTACACACACACTGTTCTGTGTCAGTGCAACTCAGTCTTACAGTACTACAATTCCTGCTATTTCATTATTGAGCCATTGTGCCTCTCTGACAGAACACCGCAGTCCCCTCCTTGCTATTCCATTTGCTATTCCAATTGAATTGGGAAAAAAAAAAAAAAAACGGTCCTTAACCACCACCTCACGTTTTTTGGCTAGTTTTGTTGATTTATTAAAATCAGTACAGATATTACGTGACTCAATGACATATGTGGGCACTTTAAAAAAAAATAGAGGAAAAAAGACTTGATGAAGCACACAAAAAAGAGCTAAAATGGTCAGGGTGTAAGCTCTGAAGTAAATGAAATGATTTGTATGGGAACCCTGTGCAAATAGTGATGGAAAGGCGGATTCTTAGGGACTGGCATCTTTGGTTTGCCTCTAGTTTAGAATATTACTGGCTACACAGGAATAGTGTGTAGTCTTTTGCTCTTTAGGAGTCCTGCTAAATAGAACAAAAGACAATGCAGGCTGCCTATCTGAAGGTCAAACCATGATGAGATCGCCCTGCTGCCCAGACTCATATCTTATGCAGTCAACAAGACCAATGGTTGTCTCAGGAGCACTGCTTCGTTACAATCAGGTTGCAAAGCTAGAACAAGTCTGTGATCTTTTCTGGCCATGTGACCCTAAGCACACGTTTTTAATTCTGCAGTAGTGCCAATGCAGGAGTTTGAGTTCTTGAGCTACCAGTAGTGTATCAAGGCAGGACGAGATTCCTGTGCCCCAATATTCTTAATGAAAAATCATCTGGCTGTGCTTGAACTTTTTCCTTCCTATTTTAATATTCTCATGCTTTTTGTTCTGCTCTCTCACACCATAACACCCATTCTTTACATTTACCCTTGATATTTATTTTTATTTCATATAAGATTTCAGGCTTTAGGCTCTCACCCATTTTCCCAAGGATTTTGTCAGGGGTAACCATAACTTAAAGGACTTACCGGTATGCCGGAGTCGTGAGCAGGGGGATGGGGCTCAACAGGAAGAGGCGGGGCCTTCAAATCCCTGGGCTCTTTAGATCACTGACAGAACCACAGGGGCTCCCAGCTGCTGCCGCTACTCTGGGGTTCCAGGCTCCAGTGGCAATTTAAAGGGCCCAGGACTCCCCACAACAGCCGGAGCCCTGGGCACTTTAAATCGCCGCCTCAGCTGCCTCCGCTACTGAGGGGCTCTGGCAGTGGGACTCTGGTGGCAATTTAAAGGTCCCAGGGCTCTGGCCACTGCCAGGAACCCCAGGCCCTTTAAATCTCCGCCTGGGGAAGCCAGTACAGAGTTGCATGGCGTAACAGCTCTTGCCGGTACGCCAGACCAGACGGGCTTACTTTCACCTCTGGATTTTGTGTAGTGGGAAGGACTTGAGTTATTAGTTACTTCCAAGAGGCTCATGGAGCTTTCACCTATCCATTTATTCTGGGTTGCTGCTGTTTATCGACTCACAGGAATTAGAGATATGTATCCCCCTGCAATACAGATTTGTTCAGTACAGTAAATTCTCCAGTGCTTGTTCAAGAGATAATATTTCTGCTACCGTGGTACAGTCTAATGGACCTCAACAGGAAATTTTTCATTGTAGTTAGCCCAAATTTTTCTTTGTTTCATTTAATTTACTATTAATTTATATCCCTTTAGGCCTCTTGATAACATTCCCCTCTCCCTTTGGGTTCACACTGTCCAAACAAGTACTGATATTGTCAGTCATTTTATCCCCTACCATTAAAGCATGGTTTAGCCTAGTTTATACATCATCACCTTATTTTTCGTGTGTCCTCCGTAAATCAAGCTTTCTGGTCCCTATATCATTTTTCTTGCTCCTCTCTGAATTCTCTCCAATTCACTGGCATATTTCTAGTATCACCTTGCCCAGAACTGTGTGTGGTGTTCTCTACTTTAAACCCCCACAGATCCCTTAGTGTTATTTCTCTGTGCTTACTGGCATTCACTGTACCTCCTAATTTAATATAATCTTGAATTTCATTAATGTGCTGTTTAACTTTTAGATCATTAATAAAGATGTTAAACAAAACCAGTTCTGCCACCAGTCCTTGCAGCACCCCATTGGTCAACCTCTCATAACTTGTTACGTTGTCATTTATCATAATTACCCTTTTTAGATAGTCCTTCAGCCAGTGTGAAAGTTGTGACAGTAACTTTTAAAAAGCCCATTTGAATTAATTTTTCAAATAAGTCTATATACTACATTGTGAAGCACAAACAACGAGGAGTCCTTGTGGTACCTTAGACACTAACCAATTTATTTGGGCATAAGCTTTCATGGGCTAAAACCCACTTCATCAGATGCATGGAATGGAAAATACAGTCGCAGATTTATATACATGGTACATGAAAAATGGGAGTTGCCTTACCAAGTAAGGGAGTGTGTCAGTGCTAATGAGATAATTCAATTAACAGTAGAATGCCAAAGTAGAAAAAATCACTTTTTTAATGGTAATGAGGGTAGCCAATTTCAAACAGTTGACAAGGTGTGAGTACTCGTAAGGGAAAATTAATATGGGGAAATTAGTTTTTGTAATGACCCATCCACTCCCAATCTTTATTCAGACTAATTTGATGGTGTCCAGTTTGCGAATTAATTCCAGTTCTGCAGTTTCTCATTGGATTCTGTTTTGAAGTTTTTTTGTTGCAGAATTGCCACTTTTAAGTCTGTTATTGAGTGACCAGGGAGCTTGAAGTGTTCTCCTACTGGTTTTTGAATGTTATGTGTGAAGCACTTTACTGTAGTATAAGTGCACATTATGGCAAGTTGTGTGCAAGTGTGATGGAGGAATAGAGGGGCAAGAAACTTGTTTCCTCCTCCCCAGCACATGGAACAAACAAGATCTGGCTGCTTGCACTCCTGCACAGTTTTGGAACATTGGTGTGCTGTACAGCCCAAAGAGTGTTTATCTGTGCAGAGGTACTTCCCTAGCCTTGAGCCATAATTTTGGCTCTAAAGGCTTTACATGTACTGCAGTCTCTTCATTGCAAGTTTTACTGCTTGATTAAACAATAATGAGAAAGTTGTATGTGATTTGTTCTTCATAAAGCCCTGATGTTTATCTCACATATTTTTGTCATTGTCCAGCAGATTAGACCTCTTTCTGCTAATATTTATTCCTTGATTTGGGCTTAAAGTTAGAATCACTGGATGTTAGTTGCTAGGATTGCTCTTTCCTGGTTTTAGGTCCCTCTTCAGCAAGGTGCTTAAGCATGTGCTCCATCCCACTGAAGTCAGAAAGACTACTCTTGGATTTAGTTATACATGTGCTGAAATAACTTGCAGAACTGGGGCCTGAAAGTGCAGTACTGCTCCTCTCTTAACTCTACCCAAATCTCTGATACCTGCTTGTTTCTCTGTTAACTTTCCAAAATAAGTCAGTGATTTGTTAACTTAATTCATTTAGGACCCTGGAATACATATCACATGCCCCTCCTGCTGTGTTTTCCTGTATAGTTTGTATTTTTTTTTTTTTTGCAAAGTCCTTGTTATTGCCCAGTTTCTCATACGTCTCTATTTGTCTTGTTAAAAACTAGTTTTAAATTTTTCCCCCATACCTGTTTGTTTTCATGTTTATTGATGAAGCTAGCTCAGACATGGGCATACTACGGCCTGTGGGCCACATTTGGCCCGCCGGCCATTTTTATCTGGCCTGCGAGCTTGGGCCGGAGGGCGGGACAAGTGGCCCCGCCCTCCTGGCCCAGGGCTGAGCACAGCAAGTCGCTCGGCCCCACACTCCCAGCAGGGGGGCCGGGCCAAGCACAGCAAGCTGCGGGGTCCCACACCCCGAGCCGGGGTGCCTGGCCGACCACTGCAAGCCGGACGGCCCATGCTCCCGGCCCAGAGGGGCGGGCCAAGCACGGCAAGCCGCGTGAACCCGCGCTTCCGACCAGGGTGCCAAGCCGAGCATGTCTTGCCGCAGGACTCCGCACCCTGAGCCGGGGTGCCTGGCTGACCACAGGAAGCTGCGGGGCCCAGCACTCCCAGCCCGGGGTGCCCGGCTGAGCACGGCAAGTCACGGGGCCCTGCGCTCCCAGCATAGGGGCCGGGCTGAGCGTGGCAAGTTGCGGGGCCCCACATTCCCTGCCCAGGGTGCCCAGCCGAGCGCGGAAGACGCACAGCCGGGCGGAGTGCTGCGAGCCATGGGGCCCTGTGCCGGGCTGAGCAGGTAAGCCAGTTTTGGAGGGGGAGACTTAGGTGGGGGGGGGGCCCGGGGTGGTGGTTACTGTGTGTGAGGTCTCGGGATGGGGCAGTCAGGGAACAGATAGCAAGGGGGCTAGATAAGGGGTGGGGGTTCTGGGGAGGGCAACTAGAGTGGGGAGGTCTCTGGAGGGGGCGATCGGGGACAAGGATGGGAGGGGTTGGACGGGTTGGGGTTCTGAGTGGGGTAGTAAGGGGGCGGAAAGTGGGTGGGGGTCAGATAGGGGGCGGGGCCTTCCCTACCTGGCCCTCTGCACAATTTTAAAGCCCAGTGTGGCCCTCGAGCCAAAAAGTTTGCCCACCCTTGACCTAGCTTCTTTCCAGAACTTTTTTCCTTTAGTATATTTATAAAAGCCCTTCCAACTCCCCTTTAGCTTTTTGGAGAGCACTAACTCATTCTGCTTTTTTGCTTCCCTTATCTTCTGTTACAAACCTGAAGCGTGACTCTAGCCTTGTTTGGTACCCTTCACATTCTCTGTTTCCACTGAAGATTTTTCACACTCTTTGAACTTACAGTGCTGAAGATACAGAGGTTGCCCACTTGTTCCTTGTATTTTAATTTTGCAGGATAATTGAACTGCTGAACCTTGATTATAATAGTTTAGCATCCTCTAGTCTTTCTCTACACTCACATTTTAATACAAAGCACACAGCAGTACATGTGTAAGAGCATTACATTTCATAGAAGCAATTTTGTGGAAATGAATTTTAATACATACGTATTTTATGTATTTTTAATACATATTAATATTTTAATGCGCCTTCCTCTGCGCCATGGTCAGTGTTCCTCTCATTTCCACAAAATTGCTTCTATGAAATGTAATGCTCTTACACATGTACTGCTGTGTGCTTTGGGCCTGTTCCTTTCTATACTTAATTACACTTTACACCTAGAAACATAGAAATTGATAAATCAAAACAGATGATTTCTCCTTCTTATTCTCAGTCTTTCCTTTGATAGTGGCCAGTACCAAATAATTCAGAGGAAGGTTTAAAATAATGCACCTGGTCAAGTGTGCAGAGCTGTTCCACTGGAGAAAAATTCCTTCCTGAACCTACCTGGCAGTCAGCTTGCACCCTGAAGAATGAGAATTGCTCGTTCTCTTGTTATTTTTACACCTGTCTGATGCAGCTGCAAATGTTATTCCTACTTACATAAATGTGTAATCCTTTTTTAATCTTGCTGAAACTTGTGTCTCTCTAATATCTTGTGTCAGTTAATTCTCTGGCTGATTATAGAGAGCATGAAAAATATCTCCTGTTAGATGTTTTTAAACTTAATGCCTTTCAGATTTCAGTTTTACCCCTAGTTTTGTGTTATGCAGCAGAATGAATAGGGGAACCCAGTTAGCTTTTCTTAATTTTTTGTATACCTTTGATCTCATTTTTTTTATTTCTAAACCAAATAATCTTAGTCTTTCAAATCTATCTGTATATATGTAAATCCTTTTACTCTCTGCCTGTAATCAATGTTGATTTTTATCTTGGCTTTTATTTTATTTTATTTTATTTTATTTTATTTATTTATTTTGGCATTGTTACTGTTACTGAGATGAGATAACCAGACTAGAATGCCATATTTAGAGTGAGGCAGTCCAGTGCATTTATATAACACCATTTTGTGTCTTCTGTGACAAATTGCTGGCACGACTATGATAGGTCCCGCGCTTCCTCTTCTTGGGGGATTTAGGGCGCAGTTTTCTGCCCCTGAACTAGGGTATCTACTGTCCCACTAGTAACCCAGAGAAGAGTAGTAGAGAGGGAGGGACCTGGGCCCACCCCCTACTCTGGGTCCCAGCCCAGGGGCCCTAGGGTTAGTGGCAAATTACTTAAACTAGCACTTCTTTCCTTTGGGCTACTTCCCTCTCCTGCCCTTCAACTTATGGGGCTTCCTGCGCCCTCTCTGCACAAGCCAGGTGTCCCTTTACCTAGGGTCTTGGTCTTTTAGCCAGCCATGGCACTTCTCCAAACCCTTCTCTGCTTCAACTCCTCCAAACTGCTCTCTGCTCCAACCCCTCCACCTGGCAGATTGAAGCAGGGGGTTTTTTATCAGGTGACTGGCTGCAGGTGCTTTTAATTAATCTATAGCAACCTTTCTTCCCTCTACAGGGAATAAGGTTTCTCTGCATCCTGGAGCTTACATATTTCTCCTCTATCACACACTCTCCTGCTGCCTTCTGCCCAAGCTGTATCACACTTCTTTTTTACATTTTATCCTTTCTCAATACATAGAAACTCTTTTGTTTTATTTTTAATGCTGTGTATTAAGAATGCATCTTCACTGAGGTGTCCACAGTGATTTGTACTGCCAGATCTTTTTTTGATGAGTTCACAGCTCATTTGTAATCTTTCGTACTTTGTGGGAGGGTTTGCCCGATATGCTACCATGCATGGTGGGGTTTATCTGTCTTTCTGTTGCCTGATAAATTAGGGGTTTTTTGGACCTTCTAGAGTCCCTCATAATTCTCTAATATTTTAGTAACCTGAATAATTTGTCTGTCAGAAAACTTCTCCATCTTTGTTTTGTTACATTTATTAATGTTCTATGAAGAAAGGTGAGCCTCACTGTTCACAGTATTCCTTCTTGAGTACGCCCACTATTAAATTCCTTTCACTCTGAGATCACGCAGATTTCCCATACCCTTTGCTTTCTGTCTCTTTACTAGATTTTTAACATATGACACAATTTTTCACCTTGGTTTCTAAGCTTTCTTAATAGACTCTTGTGAGGAATTCATAAAAAAGTTCTTTTCTTCAGCACATTCGGTAACAGCTAGAAAGCATTTCTAGTGGGGCAGCAATAGCTACGACTATTGCTATCTCCAGTGAGATGATGGCCATCTCCATAATTCATCCAATCTGTAATCCCTTTAACCTGAGATGGGAAGAGTCCAGGAGTCACTCCTAAAGTCCAGTTTCCCACATGCTGTTGTTGCGATTATGGCTGCTAATAACGTAATACTACTGCTACGAATACAGTATGATAAATTAACATGGCACTTTCCCAACACATCTAAGACAATGTCCCCACCTCAAAGAGATTATAATTTAGGTTGAATTTTACATCTAAAAATGTTGCATAGGTGCAGAGTCTTCCAGTCACCCATTCCACCTTGACTTTATTGCTCCTAGATCTCTGCTGATAATGTTGGGCTTTACTGGATAACTCACATTGTTGTTATTAGTTTGTTGGTTGCTGTGGAAGTTGCTAAGAGAAGCATTATTTGTTATGCACAGACTCTTCTCCCCAAAGTGAAAAATTCCTGTCTGTAGTGTGCAGTAGTTAAGTATTTTCGTTCATGCCATGTTGTCTGTGAAGCTAGTTGTTTGGGCATTCGTATCCTCCTCCCCTGGTGATTGTCCCCTGTTGTATTGAGATACAGGAGAGCCAGTGTCCTGTTCTGCAGTACTGATGCTGCTATAAGTGATGCATAGATGCATTTTACAGCTATCATCCCATCACACTTCTGTCTGCTGTCAGGGATTAAAGTCCCCTTCCTTCTCTTTGCCACTGAAAGCTGCATTTGTAAAGTCCCACATGATTTACCTCTTCTGAGCTCTGGTCTAAACTGAAAAATTAGATCAACCTAGCAACATCTCTCAGGGCTGTGAAAAATGTTGTGTCTTGAGTAGGGTGACCAGACAGAAAATGTGAAAAATCGGAACAGAGGGTTGGGCGGGGGGGGGGGGGAAGTAAGAGCCTATATAAGAAAAAGACCCAAAAATCAGGACTGTCCCTATAAAACCGGGACACCTGATCATCCTAGCCCTGCGTGATATAGTTAGATTGACCTAACTTACATTGTAGATACAGGTAGGATGATGAAATAATGTTTCCATCTGTCTGGCTACTGCCTCTCTAAGAGGTGGGTTACCTGCATAGGTGGAAACCCACTTTCTGTCTATTTAGTTAGAAAGTGTCTACACTATGGTGCTACAGTGGCATTTCTGCAGCCCTGTAGCTGTGCTCCTTTAGCAACTGTAGTGTAGATATACCCTTGGTTGACAACATTATCTGGCCAGAAAGTTGTAGACTCTTAATCTACTGCTGAGTTTTCAAGTGTCATGCAGATAAGGCACATGTGAGATTCTGCTGGTGTAGTTTTCAGAGTAACATTGGTTTGTACTGAATTTGCCATTTGTCTCATTAGGAGTGGAGTGTTGAAGCAATATCTAGAGAGCCTGAGTAGGACAGAACTGTTGTACGGTTATTCTCTTACTGTTTGACTCCTTAAATGTCGGCATTTATATAGTGCTGTTCATTTCCAGAGTGCTTTGCATCTAATTAATCCTCACAAACACCCTGGTGTGATGTTAACAAAGTATTTGTATACCTGTTTTTTACAGTTGAGATAACAAGAGTCTTTGTTTGTTTTCAAACTACCAATGGAAATGTTTCCATGAAATTTAAACTGTTTTTTAAAAGAAACACTCCTCTGCTAGGAAATGGGAACCAAAAAGTGTCTATTTTCAACTGTTTGTGCTCAGGTAAATGCTATACATATAAGTAGCATAAATAGCAAACAAAAAAGGGGGAGGGGAAGAGGGGCGAGAGAGACCTACCTGCTAAGGTACTACTAATAGCATTGACAAGGAATTTTTTTTCTAAAAATTATTTTAACCGGACAGTGTCTCTTTTAAATATAGCGTTGAACTCAGGGAAAGAAAAATTTGTTCAGGCTGAATTAGTGTTTAAAAAGATTTCTTCTTTTTCTTAGTTGGAGAGTGTTTTCTGGATGCTGCCTCTTTTATTTTTGCTTTCTACATTTTGAGAGATTTCTTTTAGTACAGGAACATAAAGGTCAAAAAGCTCATCTCAGTTTTTCTAGCATGTGTGAATTTTTCATGCTGCTCCCGATTTATTCATCTCCAGTCATCAGCCGTATGTGATCCTAAAGCACAGTACAGAGAGCAACTAAGATGCAAACAATTTAATGCGTTTTCAGAAACAAAAACAAAAAAATTGCCATTTGCTTGTGATTTTTTTAGTTTATTTTTATTTTGTCAGATTGTTGACATTACACGTCCGGAAAGCTGTCATTTATAATCATTTGGATAGCCATATTTGACCAGTTAACCTCTTATACATTTTGATCAGTAAAAAAGTCCATTGTCCCTCTAACTGTATCATGTGATGCTCAAATGATTATAAACGCTAAAAGAGTTAACAGTCAGGATCCATCTCTTGCTGGAAATGGAGTCAATTCCCTTCAAAATCATTTTGGGGCCCCATTTTGACTCTTATCAGGTCAGGAGGCCTGTCTAGTTTGTTGTTTGGAGGGCAGCGGCACTGTGTGGTTGCTCTGCGCCACGCTCAGAAGTATTCAGCTTCACAGCATCTGCACTTCAAGCATGCCATGTAGTGCTGGAATGCGGCCAGGATCCACCAAGACCAATCCCACTAGCTGAGTCTTGTTGCCTCTTGTGATGGGAAGTCAGAGTAAGTGATCAATTCCAACATTTTTAAAGGCACCTTTTCAAGATCTGGACCAAAAGGTCCAGGAACCTGGTTAGAGTTTCAGTAATTTGTATTGCCACAAACACTCATTTGCTTTTTCAGTTGTCTTTTCCCGTCAATGGATTACATGTACCCTGTAAGTTGAAATTTTCTGGGTTGAGAGTGTTGTCAGGAGGGAAGGCTGCATTCTCTACCCTGCCTTTTCCAGTTTCTGAGAAGGGGAAAACTTTCCCCTTTTCTCCCAAGATTTGTCAAGGTGCATTAGGGTAGCTGTTCCGTAACCTTTTACCAACTTTGTGGGGTGCTGCCTGGTAAGAATCACCCCTAATCTGGGGGACAGCCAGTCCCAGATGCAGCAGGAAATGCAGGAAATAGATTTCTTTCAGCATAACAATCATTTCACTGGGTCATGGGGCTATGCGAAGGTTTGGGGAGCACTTCTCAAGCAGCTGCATTTGAGCAAGTTCTTTCTTGTTCCCCCTGGTATTGTATATGGGGATGAGACGATCTCCTGCTCAGAAGATCTTCTTACAATTTTGGAAGAAGAAGGCAGGAGAGGCTTTTATTAATCTGGTGCCCTCTTTACATTTCCCTCAAAGAAGGCTGAATGAGGGTGAGGATATTGACATCTAGTGCTACCTGAGGAACTTGTGGTTGGTGGGGGAGAGGAGTTTTCTCAGACTTTTCTGTAAGTTTTGCCTTCTAAAACGCTTCTCTGCATTTGAAAATTGAACAGAGCCTACACTCCATCCTCCATCTCAAGGGGTAGTTAGGGAAGGAGGGAAGAGGGGAACCAATTTGAGTTAGAAACTGGAAAAAAGGGAGGAGGGCGGCAAGTGAATTTTCAACATTAATGAGGGTGGAACTGTGTTTGACATCTCTTGTAAAACTCCCTTGACTTTGCTTGTAGAGAAACAGCCTGTGAAGTTAAGCAAATTTATCTTACCATGCTATGCTTTTCCATAAAGAAATACAATTTAACTTAGATGCATTTGATATATCCCATGACATCTATGCCAAGTTGAAGTGAAATATCTATGTTGGACTCTTTCGCCAAAAAGAAGAGAGAGAGAGGTGTTTTTGCCAATAAAATGTTGCTTAATCCTATCGGATTAAGACTTGCTAAATTTGCATTGATTGATTGGGCCAGGAATGCTTGTGTGTTGGCAAACCTTGGAAATAATTTGGCACAGTATGGCTTAAAATGCATGCCAGGTACTCAGTGATTTACAGGATAGAAAAGGAGATAAGCAACAATGCTGAGTTCAAAAGATGTAAAGTGTGTTTTCTCTTAACAAAATACTTAGGTGTGGCTTCCATTGCGCTCTCATTAACACAGCTCTCTGTTAACTGATGGTCTTGTAATGCCATCTGTATGCTATGCAGTCAAAATGTGGAAATGTCAAGTTACTACTCTTTGTACTATAACTTCTCCTCTTGTCATGCAGTAATGTTTATTGTGCCTTAATGGGGTTATGATCAATCTGAGTTTTGTTGCAGATTGAAGACTTTTTGGTTTATAAAGTAGAGAGAGGCCCATTGGTTTAGTCATTACTTGCATAAGAGTTTCCCTGTTTCACTTGCTATGACACTTCATTTTAGGGCTTCTTCAGCAAACGTCTGAAAGGCTCCATCAAGAGGACAAAGAGCCAGTCAAAGCTGGACAGGAATACAAGTTTCCGTCTTCCATCTCTCCTCAATGCTGATGACAGGTAGGAGTCTCCGCACTTCCTCAAAAGGAGGCTGGTAGTTTCAGCTCAACTCTTCCAAAAGTGCCTAGCAAAACATATTAGTCTGTGTAAGCATGCCTGAAAACTGACAAAAATGAGGGACAACTAGGTTTTGTTTTTTAAATTAGCAGAAATATCTGTTAGCCTGTTAAATTATTAAATGTTGCATGTGCTTCCATCAGACGAGATTGTTACTAGTACTAAAGATGGCTGGTGAAAAAGGGTTTGCTTAAGTGTCTTCACTAAAATATCTTGTTCTTGTTTAGAACCTCCTCCCAGACCTTATAAGCGTTCAGTTTCACAATACAGTACTGTGGACCTGTCTGCATTAGAGAAATTTGCACCAGTGTGTTTACACCACTGCAAACACAAATATCCTGATGCAGTGCATCTTAATTAGGGGTTGTTTGATGTAGTTACAGTGCAAATCCCTAACACATACTGTACTGCAGAGCATTTCTATTGGAGATTCATACTGTTGTCAAATACAGTCGTGTAGTTATCGTAGTGTGAATTTCTCTAATGAAGGCAGATCCTCTTCTTCAGAAAACTAGAAGTTGGGGTTACAGCTCCCAAGATTCAGAAGCTAGTTTGGTTATACCCACCTTAGCATTCTCAGTCAGTACACTGCTACCTCGACATAATGTCGTCCGATATAAGGCAAATTCTGATATAACGCGGTAAAGGAGCGTTCCGGGGAGTGTGACTGCGTGTTCCAGTGGATCAGCACGTCAGCGTGTCTGGCTCCGACATGCTGCTCTGAGCGGCATGTTAAGGGGGCCGGGCTGGGGCCAAGGGTTTGGATAAAGAGCAGAAGGTCTTGAGGGCCCGTCAGGGGACAGGGAGCAGGGGAGGTTGGATGGTTTGGAGGTTCTGGGGGTGGAGAGGTCAGGAGACGGGGAATGGGGGCGATGGATAGGGCGTGGGAGTCCCGGGGTGGGCTGTCAGGGGGTAGGGGCATGAATAGGGGTTGGTTGATGTATAATGAAACCTAGCCCACATGGTTGCATTTAGCAGTGTTTAGTATCTGTGTTATTAATACACTGTATCTTTTAAGTAAGCTTATAAAAGAATTGTAATTAAAGAAAGGAGATAAAATTTAACCATTGTAGAACAGATTTATTTACTGCGTACACTGTATTAGTTCTGACAGAAAGGATTTGCTGACTATTAATAACGGAAATGCTCAATGCCAAAGCAAGTTCGATATAACGCAGTTTCACCTATACCACGATATGTTTTTTTGGCTCCTGAGGACCATGTTATATTGAGGTAGTACTGTACATCTAGGCTGGCTTGGGGAGGGGCAATATTTTGTTTTGTTTGAGGCAGGTAAAAACAAAACCTGTTTTGTTTTTACCTGCCTCAGTTGCATTTTTCCTTTTGTAAAGTGTCATGATCATCTTAGTTAAAAGCCAGACAGGTTATTTTTCACTCCATGATGCCCAGTGGTAGAGTTGGATTGAGTGGTAAATGGGCTGCCTTGTACTTAGTATCCTAACAGGCTTCTTTGACTTTACAACATTATTGTGTGTTTAATGCATTTTCGCTCTCTCTGCTGGGCTGAATTCATTATTTGTGTCCGTCATGCTGCGCTGCTTCAATCGATAGCGCTGCCTTCTCTCTAAAAAGCAGCGCCATAAAATCATGGAGACAGCAAGGCTTCAGATGTTAGAGGCCTTGTTAATTTTCTGAGTTATGGAGACACTGCTCACTGGATGTAGCCAACAGAGTGGATGATGTGCTGCTCCTTCAGTTATGGCCATGTCACCCATGCTATTTTGACTTAAGGTCTGTCATACGCTCCTGTTATCAGGGACTTATAACTCAGCTATGAGAATTGACTCCATAGGCTTAAGTGTAGTAAATAAGGTCACTACCTGGCAATACCTTCTTATTTTTAATGGGGAATTTTGCAAACTTTAAACAACGTTTTCTGTTATAAAATCGCACACCCTTGAGTAGTGTAAAGCCTGCATTTGTGTTCCTCTGGCTACACATGGTTTCAGCTGAGAATGCCTTCTTGCTACATGTGGATTGATGGACATTTGCTCTTACTGCATAAGGGAAGCACTGTTTTCTGGGGGCGAAAAGGGGTATGTAGTGGGGTGGCAGGGGTTAAAAACAGACAAACTAGGCTGATGGGGGAAACAGCCACAGCTGTGGTCAGCTCAGTTAGGGCCCTGATAAGAGGGCTGTGGGCCAGAAGCTGAAAAGACTCTCTCCAGCCCTGGAGGGAAAAGGGCTAACTGTCTGCAAGCAAGGTACCCGGAGCAGAGCAGGGCTGGGGGAAGGCAAGAAGAGCTGGGGAGCTCCAGCCCGGTAAAACCGCCAGGCTGCAGGCCTTGTTTAAAGCCAAACGGTACTGAGGCTGCAGAGGAGCAGCCTGAGGATAGGTAAAGGCAGCAGGTCCTACCCCTTGCCAATGATGAGTGGCCATTACAGACTGCAGTCTGTCCCAGGTAAAGGGGGCTAGGTGTTGACTGGCAGTAGCCACTGAGGCAAGGTGGAATTAGAGGATTGGGGGTTCCCCGGGAGGGGAAACCCTGAGTAAGAGGGTACTGCGGAGCAGCACCCTGAGGAAAATGGGCACCAGGGTTCAGGAGGGACACGGGGGCCAGCAGCAGGCAAGATACCTGGCCACCAGGAGGTGCTCCGAGGGATGGAGAGCTAATTCCCTGGACAACCTGCAGGAGGCACCACGCCAGTGAGTCAGCACTTTGCTATCAGTAATTGTATTTAACACCAGTTACTTTGGTATAGAAGCTGCCTACTGTACCTACTCTATTTTTTTCTCCTAGAAAATAGCACACGGCTTTTTAGCATTCAGACATGAATAATCAGATAGACCTAAGGGACTCCTGTACTGTCTCGGCAATGATTTGCAAACTGTAAATTCTATTTCAGGTCCTGATGGCATTTGGCACCATCAATCTGTTGTGTCAATGTGCCATGATCCTATTAAGATGCCTAGGGCTAGATTTAAAAATAATGAGGGGTTTTAATGGTAGCGCCCAATGTAGGGGTGAGGAAATGGGGAGCTGAAGAGGTAGATGCAAAGCATGGCAGCCTGAAAGGGAGACTGGCTGGTATGATTGAAAGCTGCTGCTTTCCATATCTCATATCCCCCCTGGGCTCCTACACCAACCTTCCCTCTTACAGCACTGTCCTCAGAGCTCCCACATGTATGCTTCTTGCCCCTGCAGTCTGTACCTCCCACACATCATTGCCACCTTTCCCCATACCCCTATCAACTGTGCAGCTCCTATTCCAACACCTCCCCCGCCTTAGAGATGCTGCTAGGAGGGGGGTCAGACAGGAGTTGCTAAAATAGTTGGGGATTAAGCTGCTCTGCTTTCTAATACCACGTTTGCTGCACTCTCTGAGTGCAACAATCCTTTTTCTGGACAGTGGACAGAGGGTGGTGTTGGCATTTGTGACTTTGCCGGCCCTTGGCCCTGTGATATGAAAACTGAATTTTTAATATATTTGCACAGACATTCTGAAGGACTCAACAGGAGCTATCACAGGCAGCCAAGAAATCTGAACAATGAAAACAAATCCTTGTTCATTTGGGGAAAGGACTAAGTTGGATAAATGAAGGCCCAATGTGAAGCAGCAAGCAGGAGAGAATAGTTAGACTTCATCTGGCAATAATAAAATTCACCTCAGCTTCTTTACTGCTATCGCTAAATTAACTGTTCATGTAAGAGAATATTACTCTTTTCCTTGAAGTGTGTAGCAATTTCTTTTGACGTCACAGATGCTCTACCAGTGCATTTGAAAGTGTTGTGCTACACTACAATGAGGAAAAAGAGTACTGCTTCAATCTCTATGGAAAGAAATTGATGAGCATTTGTAGCAGTACTAACCTCCTGGGCACCTTATGTGGAAGAGACTGAATGTTTAATGGAGCTGTGTTTGCATTAGTGGCCTCTTATCCGGAAATGCACCACTCAAATACAGCATCTTTGAAAGTGAATAATTGTATACATTGCCTTACTTTATAAATACAACCGCAAAGAAAGCTAAATCCCACTGTACAGTGAATCTTACCAATGATTTTTACTAAGTTTCACTTTGCCGCTGAAGGTCTCAGAAAACACAATTGGCTGGTATGGCATGAAAAGACAACTGAGAATTCATGTGTGAATGAGTCAGTGAAGATAGAAAAAGGTAGCTAAGAAGGAGGGAGGATGATGGGATGGGAGAAGGAGAGGAATTTAAAAAAAATATTCTCAGCCTCTTTAAAACAGTATTGAGTTTGTTTATTCAAAGGACAAAAGAGGGAGATGCAAACATTAAAACTAGCTTGTGAACAAAGAAAGGTGAAAAATTAGCATTTGTTTTTCTACAGTTGTGTTTAATTAATATGAATGAATTAGCATTCTTCCCAATGTCCTGTGTCTTCACTGCCCCTTTATTATTATTGATTAGTTACATAGAATAACTTTCCTAGCCTAATCCCCAGTTAATCATACCTACCCAAATCTGAGGAGATACAGTGTTCTGCAAGTTTCTAGGGCTAAATAGGCAGGAGACTAACTTCATCAATTTCACCAAAAAATGCAAGATTATTATTATTAAAATACACAATGTCATAAGCTTACCCCAAAATCATTCTCAAAAATTAGCTCTTTCCTACCATGTGGATATGGAGAGAGATGAATATTGCTATTTATTTTTCTAATGATTCCAAGATGTTCAGGTTCGATACTGATAGAAGTACAATTTATAGATAAATACCTATAAATGCCAGGAGATTTACTTATTCTAGTGTGCTTCAGGATTTGGCATTGCAGACTTGTATTCATTCAGGATGTTGGCAGGTAGTGCCCTGTGAGCAGAATTGTTTTGAGGTAGAGATGACCCAGGATTGGAGAATAAGAACTGCCACACAGGATGCATCTAGGACTGCTGCAGAGGGGAAGCAATTGATCATCCATCTTAAATATACTGCAACTAGGTTTGAAACCACGTTTCAGTATAACTGGCTGGCATAGCAGGCCAGTTCTTCAAAACTGGGATGTTAACAGCACAACTATGCACCCAGTCTGGGTCTGCATCTTCTACTGCACTGTTTTGTTACTGACTTACCTCACTTCTGCTATTCCAGTTTCTGGCTATCTCCTGAGCAGAGCCTGCAAAATTGTTTCTGATCTCTCAGTGCTCTGGCTTGAAACTTCCAGACTCCCTTCTCATTTTTGACCTAAGCCAAATTTGAATGGAGTTGTCAAGATACATTTACCAGTACAGTATCTCTCTGGGAGGCAATATCTCATGTTGCAAGAGAATCTGGCACAATTCACGGTGTCAGCTTTCACATTTTTCCTAGGCTGGTTTCCACTGCATGTGTGTCTCACTCTTGCATCTTACATGTGTTGGGAGTGTCTTCCTAAAGCATAAAAACATGTCTACTGACTCTAAAGGTAAAACAACATAAAAGGTTCAAGGATAGCATGCTTTAGATAGGAGATGGGGCAAAGAGACCAAATTAATATAGTCAATTTGTGGCTGGGAGTCTAAGAGCATTTCCAACTGGCCTCATAAACCCTCCCTTAGGTTTGTTTGTGGTGGGAAGTAAAGATGGTTGAGCCAGGTTACATATGGTCTCGGCGACAGCATTAAAGCTCTGTGGACAGCTGGGAGGGTTTTGCCCTGCTGGGATTTACTGCCACGTGGGAATCCTCCTGATTTAGTAAAAGTGATTTTTATGGTATTATCAGATAGTTGTAGTTTGCCAAACGTATCTTTCTGTGCTTGCTAAGAATGGACCCTGCCAGGCACCAGGGCAGCCAGTAGCCATGGCTTTGGGATTCGTGGTGAAGCGCTACCGCTGCTCTCATACCAGCTCTTTCTACTATCGGTAGGTCCTCTCATTTTTTCCCCTCAGTTCTTTGCAGTATGGAGATGGAAAAAAGATAAGATAAATGGAAACAGAACATGCAGTATTTTCACTTTCTCATTCACTCATTCTACTTAATCCTTGTTCTTAAAAAAAGTGGGTGATTTTATCCTGTTTGAGATTTAGGAATAAAAATCTGTATTACGCAATTCGCTATTAAGGCTTGACTCACTCAGGAGCGCTCATTCAGCATATGTCATTCTGTGTCTACTTTATTTTTGTGCTGGAGAGGGCCAGGGGATGGGGAAAGATGAAGCAGGTTGTCTCTAAAGAAATATTGTCTCACTGGTCATGTTCTAGTGAGTGTTTCTCTCAGCCACTGCTTTCAGCTCTTATGTAGCTGCTTTGTTTCTCAGGAAAAATTGAACAAGCCCACAATGTTAAGCTTCCTGTCATAAACCTTCCCTTTGTGGATACAGACTCTACCCTGGCTGCCAGTTTAATTGGCCCCTTTATGAACATCCCCCTTCATGGCAGATACATTTCTGTAACCCACAGTGCACTGTCAGACATGCAGAAAGGAGGCTCCACCCTACATAGTACATTTCCATAAATAGTATTTAAATGAAACATTATAGTTAAGTTTCAGCTTCAGCAAAATAAAGGAGTCTGAAATGTTAGCAGTAGGGACTGTGATTGTCAGAGGAAAGATGATGTTATGATTGTGAAATTCAGCAGGATGTTCTGTGGCACCATATGAGATTTATGTTAGACAAGTTGTGATCTGTACGGAGAGAGAGCTGGAAGGGCTTTGAAATTAAACATGCATGGTTCAGACGATGAGTTTAGGGTTTTGGGTAGAGTCCTACAATTAAACAAGATCTGAATCTCCATGCTCAGAAAGAGCATAGGCTGTTTACATTTGAGTTCTGTGCATTGTCAACAAATAACCTAAAGTTTCCAATAGTGAATAAACATATATATAAAATAAAACTGGTTTGACTTGTAGAATTGTTGACCAAGTCATGGGATATTTTGCTAATTGATAGTTGGAAAACTAAGCAGGGCGTGGTGCCTATAGAATGAATGCTTGCCATGGGAATCTCCTGCTGCAGCCCTGGTAGAGTGCACCTATACTTCCGGGCTGAGATGCTGTTGCTGACTTCAGGGTTGAGTTCAGCGGGCTTGGGACTCTTAACTGCAATGTTGAGCAGAAATGCCACCACACAGGAATCCAGGTTCTCTCTGTTGATTTTTGTGGATAAGTATTGAATTAATCCTTCTGATCTTAGGAAGCATTTCTTTTATCGCATCGATGTTTTGTTGTGGATTTTTCTGAGGCATACAAGCATAACTTTCTGGACAATTTTTTAATGTGAGGACAGTTGAGCCAAATGGGTTTTAGTTGGGTGGCTGGGCTGAGCAGGATTCAACTCTCCTTACTAATATAATTCTAATCAAAGTTCTTGAGTTTACCTTGATTTGTTGATTAAGAAAAAATATTATGGGATTTTGTTCATTCAGTGCTGTCCTTATTTAGTGTTTGGTTTTTAGATTATTGATATTCCGGTGTTGGGTTTTGGAGCAATATAATGCTTTTCCTAGTATGCTGAGTAATTAAAAGCCTCTTGTACTTTGTATCTTAGCTTTTAAATAGGTCAAAATCAGCAGGACAGCTTTGTCACCAAAGCAATTAGGTTTTTAACTCTTTCCCCTCTAAGCTGCTAGAATACAGTGGTGGCTCATTAATCGATTGCTGTGTGTGTCAGATACTGCCATTGGAAGCCTGAGGTTTTCAGTTCCCAGCCTCCTCTACTCACAACTGAAATCCTCCTGAAAAGGAGAATTATTGAACCATGATGTGCAAGGAAACAGGATCAGAGTGGGGTTGGAGTCGTATGGTAGTGTTGCTGGAGATCCCTTGTCAGTAGCAGTGGGATTCGGCTACTGGGTCAGTAGTTTGGGCCGGGGCATTGTCAAGCTTTGATTGAGGAACATGCGTACTTCACTATGAGGACCACTGTCCATCAGCATTTGGAAAGAGGTGAGAGGTTATAATGTTTCCCCTCACACTCCTCCTACCACTACTTCTCATGATAGAAATGAATTGTTAAGTGTAGCTACACCTGTGGTTGGTTGCTAATGATGCATTTTAACTTTGTTCCCTTATGCAGAGTTTTTACCATGTGCAGTAGATAGAAGAAATAGTAGGGAAAAGGTTAATCATTTAAGGCTAAGTGTAATTGAAATTGGGATTTGGGTTGTTAATGGGGCTGTTTAATAGAAATAGATTTGTGCAAACAACCCTTCCCCCACCCTGGGCCTGCTTGATCTTCCTGTTTATACTAATCCTGCTTCTCTGGGATTACCTCTCTCTTCACAGACACACTAAGTAGTACAGTACTCATTTTTCCAATAGCTTCCTGTCTAATATGGGAAAGGCTCTCTTAATCTGGCATCATCACTGGACATTAAAAAAATAAGTGAGTGGTGTTGAGTTATTAACTGTGTCTGTATGGCAGGAAGGCAACGGATGGACAAATTGTCTATTTTATTAATTACAACAAGAGAATAGTGGATGAGGCTTTTTTAACAGAAGCAGAAAACTATTTTAATGGAAATAGAATTTATTCCTATTGTAATTGTCTTTGGCTGAATTATGCCCACAAGAACAGTATCATAGATACTAAACAGTTTATCAATAAATGAGAAATACATTGTGGGAATTGCAGATGCATTCATTCACATTTAACCCAACAAGCAACTCTCCAGTATCACTGTGGTGTTAGAATTAGGTTAAGTTTTAATCAATTGATAGTTGTTTGTTTGGCTGAAAGGAACCGATCACCAGAAAGAAATCTGTGCAGGAGAAAATACAGTCACCTCCAGGGATTGCTAAAATTTATTCACAGCCCCTCTCCCCTGACCAAACAAGACTAGTTTATATCCAAGTTGATCTGAGATAAAACCACATTCAAAATTAGTAGGCTAAAGAGAACGCTGCAGAGAAAACAAAACAGACGTGTTAGTAAAAAATTTAGCTTGCGAGGTGGGATGTGGTAAATGTCTCCCAGCGGGGGAAGATCATATGTGAAGAAAGATAAATAGAACTTCTGTGCTGTATTTTTCTTTAGCCCTCACCCCATTCCTAGTAGGCCACTGGCTAGCAGTTCTTTAAAGATATTTTCCCCTCCTTGCCATTCTTTACTATCTAGGATCCACTTAACTTGTTAAATCCAAGGAAGAGCAATTCACTCCTTGCTTGAAAGGTCACCTTTGCCTTGTTCAGAGCATGCTCCCTGAGCCCTGCTGGCTGCTGCTTCTCCCTGCTGTCTTCCAGCTCTAACCTCCTTATAGATGCAGCACCATGGAAACAGGCCCAGTGTTGAGCAGGCTGCGCACCGCCAGGAACCTTGTTTGTGTCACCTGAGGGGCAGGATGCAGCATGAAGGAGGAGAAGGGATATTACTAAACATGTATGGATGGAGTAGCTTTTCTATCTACCCAATGTTCCTGCCTGGCTTAAAATTCATCTGAAACTTTTAACCAAAGGCTTGAGATAAAACTACTGCTGGATTTTGTGCATTTCTTCCTCTGCACACCTGGATTTCTTTTCTGAGATGTAGCCCAGAAAAAGATTTGGAGGGGCTGTGATGTGGCACCGCTATGATCTGGGGGTGCACTGCCAGATGGCTGTACAATTGCTTCATGTAGGTGTGCTTGATTGATGTAAATTAGCGTGTGCTGGCCATTTTAACCCTAGGATGCTACAAATGTGATGACTTAATCAGGATTTGTGAAAAGTTGTTTTGTTTTGGAAGGGGTAGTCTGTCTTCTCCTCTCTGCTGACCGACCCATATTCTTCTGCTGTGAGCTGTTGTGGCTGGAATTAGCTTTGGACACTCTCAGATGGTTCTCTGGCATCATTCACTAAAGGACCTTCTTTTGGAACTGAATTTGCTGAGAATTTGGGAGAGTTGCCACTTGGGTAGCTAAGTGACCTCAGCAGTTCTTTCTTTAGAGAAGAAATTTAAATTAGAGAGAGGATTTTTCATAGAATAATATTAAAGTGGTGCATTGTGGTGTGTTTATTTTAGACTTGCCCTACCTAATTGCAGCAAGTGTTCAATTATACATGGCTGAGGTTTTAGGTTTTCATTGGTACAAGCTGCTGCTGTAACCTATTATAAAAAAGCACAGTGCAGACAAAGTGCTCATACTAATGTTGTCAATTTGTATTTGAAATCTTTCTTGTAGCATCCATCTTATCAGAATGCAGCTGTTCCCTCTGTTTAGATCATTTTAATATATTTAATGTAACCTACATTTTCTCTGAGAATGTCTAAAGATCCCATGTGAATCAACCAGCATGCCAGAAGTAGCTGATCTTGTGCAAAACTAAAATGAGGTGAACTCTGCTTGCTTGTTTAATATATTTGTTCTTCCTGGTATCCATGTCTTGATAAGCTGCCTTAGAACTGGTGAAGATGCAAACAAAAATGCATTTGGAGAAGGCTTCCTTTTCTAATATACCTCAAGAAAACTGCTGCTATGGTATCGAGAGTTTGATTTTTTATATTAGAAAGTATTAGATCCTTTTTAAAAAAAAATTTCAAGGGGAAGTACAATTTTTCAGAGAATAAAGCTGCCAGCATAGCTAACAAAGCCTTCCTATCCTTTTTTGAATAGCCACTTCTGTTAGCTTTGAAACTAAGGGTTTGTTTACACTTAAAACGTTATAGTTGCACAGCTCCGCTGGTGTAGCACTTCAGTATAGACACTACCTGTGCCAACAGGTGGGGATCTCCCCTGAGCGTAGGTAATGCAGCTTCCTGGGAGGTGGTAGCTATGTTGATAGAAGAATTCTAGCGCAGTTTGCATAGGGACTTAGGTCAACTTAACAGCGCTGCTCAGGGGGTGGATTTTTCGCACCCTTCACCGATGTAGTTAAGCTGACCTAATTTTCTAGTGTAGACCAGGCCTACATTGTGGTCAAACTATGATGGGACACCTTGGTGAGAAGGTATTGCTTTAAAGCACACCTCTCCTCTGAAAAGTGTGTGAAAAATGGTGCCAGCCCACTCACACGTCTGCTCCTCCTTATGCTTAGTCTTATTTGCTGTGCATTCCTGAACAGCAGTAGGGTTAAGCATGTGCTTAAGTGCTTTGCTGAATCAAGATCTAGAATAGCAAATGTGTTTTTACTGTTTTTATCCCTATTCACAATGTAGAGTCAAATGCAGTGAGAGAGGGACCTGGATTCTGTTCCTTGTTTACTATCAGTCATTTTGTTTACTAAATTCCAGTTACAGGGATGATCAATTAGGCATGAGTAGGCCCAACCAAAGTAATGCCATTGAAAGCACAATTGTACCTGCAGAGCTTTTTATTCCAGGTAATGATGCACAAGGAGGAAAGAGCCTGAGGTGCTAACATTTATTCTGGAGTCAGAAACCTGGTACTTTACAGTACCACTTTGACAGTGGACTGCACTAGCCTGCAGCACAAGTGTATGTGTGGACCCTCTGCTGCACACCAAAATTATTGTAGTGCACTTTGATCTACCCTGCTTTGAAACAGTAGATTAAACTGCACTGACAAGCTTGTAGTGCTTGGCAGCAGGTCCACATGGACACTTAGTGCCTGGCAGGCTAGACCACGGTAGATTTACACAATCTAAGTTTTTGAATTAACAAGCACTAACCTGTAAGTATCACATGGAAATTGAATTCTGAAAATATTGTAAACCATTTGACATGCAAAACTGGTCCCAAAACTCTGAAGGTGACAAATTACCGGAAGTTACGCGTCTTTGAGAAGTCCGCAAGAGCCAAAAGGAGACTACTGGAAGGAGGTCTGGACAGATGAGAAATGCCTAGAGTGATAGAAGATCAGAAGCAGACTGAAATGATCAGGGATATCCTTGGAGGAGTTAGAGGTGGGAGATTCCTGCAGTGGTCAGGGAGAAGGGACTTAGACCCATCAGCTGAAAAAGAGAGTCTGTGTGTCCACAGGGAAGATAGAAGAGGCTTGGGCAACCTCAAAGCAGGAATGACGAGAGAGGCCAAAAAAGACAAGGGAGATGGGAACAGTTACAAGGTATAAAGACCAGCCAGAGAAAGGGATTGCAAAATGTTAGTGCAGACAGCTGATCTGGGTAGGGTAAGGTGGCAGGGCATTTGTTTTGTTTTGTTTGTTTCTATATTTTCTCCTCCACTATATGTAGAGGGAAAATCCCATTGATTGAAAAAACTGCCTGTTTTAAAGAGGGAAAAATCTCATTTTGTATGTGTTTAGGGATTGGGGGGGGGAAGGTGTTTGTTGCTATTAACAAAGCACATGCTTAGTTATCAGCATTTAAATATTTACAGTAGCATTCTGTCTACAGTAAATACAGATTTAAAGAGAAATCCACATTTTGTCAAAATTTCTATTTTTCTTTTTTACTGTGCCAAAATGGATGCAACTTGTAGTTCTCTAAATCTATATCTTCTGGATTTTGATGGTGATGGGAATCTATTTACTAGCCACGTACTAGTACCGCAATTTTGTACTGTATTAAAGAGTTATGCAACACCTTGCATTTGAGAAATTGAATAAATAAGGCGTGCAATTTATTTACTTTAGGTTATAAAGTACTTGTAAATATTGAATGGATTGGTTAACCCATCAGTCTCAATCTTTCTTTGTTTCTGGATCTCACCAAATCTTGTTTAGGAGAGCTCTCCCTGACTCCCTCTTGTCCTCTTTCAGGTCTCGTGGACTGCCAAAGCTGAAAGAATCTCGTTCACATGAGTCATTGCTGAGCCCAGGCAGCGCAGTGGAGGCATTGGATCTTGGGACTGAAGAGAAAGTTTTTGTCAAACCGCTTCACAGTAGTATCCTTGGACAGGACTTCTGCTTTGAGGTAAAGAAACCCCACCCCATAAAAGTACAGATTGCATGGTGTAGTCAGTCAATATGCATCCCCTGTGTACACCGTTTTGTGATTTCCTAAGTGGATAAATAAATGCATTTTCTCAGACATTTGAGGTTATGTTGTAGACCATCTAATCATTGTAAGATTCTAAAGTCCTTGGAGCTAATGACATCCATCAGTTAATGGGAAGAAATCTTTTCAGTGATTATACTCTTCCTAACTGAATGTCTGCGTATCTGATACATAACTAAGCATTTGTAATGTGCATGCGGATATATGGCTTAAGCTTGCTTGTTTCACTCATCATAATCTGAATTCTCTTACAATACATTTTTTTAAAAACAGTTAAATATGACCAGATTGAGAAGTCAGCTGATATAGGAGCTCTGCTCCAAAAGTCCTGTTCTGGCAGGTTATTGAGGAAAAGCTTGAGTAAACAGAGACCTTGCAGGTGTCCGGAAGGTCAGCAAACTTTAATTTTGTCAGGCAATCAAGGAATTAAATTCTGTGGCTTGGGGCTTCTGCTGCCCACTAGCCTTCTCCCTCACTCCCCTGCATTCATATTATGGGGCTGTTAGCAAGGGCACCCTGGCTGATATCGGTTACCAACGTACCATGTGAAGAAAGTGGCCTCTAAGTTAGAAAGGTCTGTAAAGTTAGTGAAGTGCTACTGAAGGTATATTACATAAGGTATGCTTTTAAATTGGATAAGCCAATTAAAGCCAATTTAAATATGTAAAACATATCTAAAGTTGACAGGATGAACAGCATATTGTCAAGTCTTGCTTCAAGGCCATCACTCTCAACACAACATCATGGGCCCACTCGGTCTTCAGTGGAGTTATGCCTGGGATGAATCGGGCCCCAGGTGTATAAATCCCTGGGGCAAAGATCTGTTTGCTACCTTAAAATTGCTCTATCAGAGCATCACATATATCCTTCTCAGAGCATCACATATATCCGTCTCACCCCTTTTCCTTAAGGGAATATGTTCAAAAGCTGTTCCCACTCATTTCAAAGTAGTATCTGTTGTGTGGATATTGATCTCAAAGGCCCAAAGAGTTAAATGTGTTTATAATCTTTTTCACTGTCCAATATTAAACAGAGACAGGTAGGTTTCGGGTTACTTTAGCAGAAGCCTTTGTTTTACTCAGTAACTTGACAAATACCCAAAAACATTTATTCAAATGAAAAGTTTATTGATTAAATAAAAGATGGAATAAGAAATCAAAACAGGCATTTATATTGAAACTCAGGTTGAGTGATTAAGCAAAACAAACAGGCTTTAAAGGTTTTGACTTTCTCCTTTTGGAGGCAAAAGATCAGTCTCTTATTTTCAAAACAACTTTTCTTTGATGAAAAGGAAAGGGTTAATTTTACTCCAGCCTTGATGTGTAGAGGACATTTACTTATCCTGTTCTTAACAGACAGACAAGGTAGAGGAGAGACAGGTGAGAAAGGATGGGTGAAATACAGCTTTTGCTGATGTTTTTGGAACTCTGGACCGCTGATTAGTTACAAGAAGATGCTTCTGGCTGGCAAGTCGACCATGACACCTGCTACTTGAATCCTGATTTATGATCTGGTCAGGGATGCCGTGTTACTGGATATTTTCTTCATAGACAAGGCACGCTTAGATGAATATAACATAGTTGACTTCAGGATTTGATGGAAAGCCAAGAGAGTGAGATAGAATAGAAGGAAAGAAGGGAGGACATAAAATAACACCACAAAGCAGGGATTCTCAAACTGAGGGTTGGGACCCTTCAAGGCATGGCAAAGGTTTTACATGGGGGATCGTGAGCTGTCAGCCTCTACCCCAAACTGTGCTTTGCCTCTAGCATTTAAAATGGTGTTCAATATATTTAAAAGCATTTTTAATTGATGGGGGGCGGGTTGCACTCAGAGGCTTGCTATGTGAATGAGGTCACTAGTAAAAAAGTTTGAGAATCTCTGCAGCAAAGGAAGGGGAAGTGATGCAGGATTTTACGTGCCCCTGCAATGCTGACAATTATATATCCCCACTAATGGGCTTGAGGACTGGATGTCACGATCATGTGATGACTTTCAGTGCTCACAGGTGAAAACAAAGTACCTTTCTCAGAAAGAAAGTCCTTTAGATGAGTCAAGCTGAGCTGGGATGAGTTGCAGTGCTGGCAGTTCGGAGGATACGCTGGGACACCAGGTGTAATGGGAGATGAGCGGGAGAACTGAGCTGAGCTGATCTTTTTCACAATCTCTTTAAGAAGGGGTAAAAGTGGGTGTCATAGTTTCTCCCCCTCGTTATTTTGTCCACCTGTTAGGCCTAGTAGCCATCACACCAATTTTGATCTATTAATTCTGGTTCCACATCTTTCATTTTTAGCAAGCATAATTTCAACAATTTTTGGATTATATCAACATGGCCTTTTTGATTAGGATTAATCAATCGTCTTCTGGTTCTTTTGCACTTGTTACAGCATTTTGCATTATAAACAACTTGACCTATTTTTCATGGTTATTATAACATCTTATGAATTTTCACATGCTTTTTACATCTAAGTTTACAATAGGGGTATACTTTGTAGTCTCAATAGTCACAACATAGCCCATTGGCTGGAAACATTTCCTATTCTGCTTCGACTTTCCTGGGTAGACAGAAGACAGCTGGCAATACAAATGCAAAATTTAGTACTAACGTTTAGTTTTAAAATTGTTTGCCCATGCTCATACAGCTGAATTGGAAGAACAGGGAGAATTGGTGAGGCCAAATAAAAATTGAAGCAAAATGTGACTGTCTGCCTATCTGCACTAACAGACCTAGCATCAGTTTTGTTCCAAATAGTGTTCTCTTCCAAAAGCAGAGTCAGACATTTTGGCTGTTTCAGTCCATTGATGTGTATAGTACCCAGAGTGTGCAATTTTTTTAGCTTCCTGAAGACAGTATTTCCAGTGACATCCAGTAGGGATTTTTGTTCATCAGATCTTTCATCAACATGTGACTAGCTCTCTCCCTACACCTGCTCTGTTAATGATCAGATTGTCGCCTTGGGGACTTATAGGGATATTGCAAGTATCTAGAGGCTGCAGTTCAGTTAGCATGTGCACAAATTTTGAATTGCTGACTACATCCTAATTTTACAGTCTCTCAGAACATTTGGCTAGAACACTGTGTTTCCCTTCAATTTTATACCCATCTGAGCAGAGTTTTTTTCCTCTGCACTCTGTGCCCTTTTCAGGCTTGCTCCTTCCCTGCTCCCATATTTTGCTGCCTCTTTCATATTTGCTCTTAGTGCTTGAAAGTCACTTATGACTTTTTCTCCTTTTTCTGCTTTGCAGTCTTGCCAGAACTGGACCTATTGTTTGTGTTTCAGGTAACCTACTCCAGCGGCAGTAAATGTTTCAGTTGTTCCTCTGCAGCAGAGAGAGACAAGTGGATGGAAAACCTTCGCAGGACAGTGCAGCCTAACAAGGTAATAGAAGAGGAAGCTTCAGGAATATTACCACCAGTAAAATGTACGTAGCATGACTGGATTCTTGTCCAGATGACATATATCAAACCATCACAAAGGTGCTCGCCTATTTAATTAGGTCGATTACACCAAAGTAGCTACTGAGGAAGGAGGCCACTCTTGGTGTACCAAAAGCTACTAGGCACCGCTTTATATAAAGTGCAATAGGCTAAACCTTTAACTAATATATTCCTGTTATCTTGGCTCCTGATCCTCACCTCCTAAGAACTTCTGTTCAGTGAGACTGATCAAGGAACTGCTATTGTCAATCAGGTGAAGCGTCTGGTTGGTAGGCTTTAGATTGGGTTCGTTCAAAAGTGTGACCCAGGAGGAAGGATACAGAGTGTCATGGCCCAATAGAGGGGATAGCTCTTGGTAACAGAATTATTTGTCTCCATTTTAAAACCAAAAAATATTTTTTACTGAGCTACCAGAAATGTTATGTATCTGCCAGCTTCTGAGTGGCAGAAATGAAGAGCAAGTTTGTGTTCTGAACAAATTTGAATACAACTTTTCAAAGGTGATCAAATAGCGATGTATAAAATACACTCATTGCATGATCAGTATTTTCTCTTTGAAAAGAAAATGCTCTTTTTTCCTCATCACTGACTCTAAATCAACACTGAGCTCTTTGTTCTGCATAGGACAACTGCCGGCGAGCTGAGAACGTGCTCCGTCTCTGGATCATTGAGGCCAAGGACTTGGCCCCCAAGAAGAAATACTTCTGTGAGCTGTGCCTTGACGACACTCTGTTTGCCCGCACCACCAGCAAAACAAAAGCAGACAATATCTTCTGGGGTGAACACTTTGAGTTCTATGGCCTCCCACCCCTCCATAGCATCACAGTTCACATCTATAAGGATGTGGAGAAGAAGAAGAAAAAAGACAAGAATAACTACATAGGACTGGTCAACATCCCCATGGCCAGCGTGACTGGCCGTCAGTTTGTGGAAAAGTGGTACCCAGTCAGCACACCTACACCCAATAAAGGAAAATCAGGGGGGCCTTCCATTCGGATCAAGTCCCGATACCAGACCATCACAATCCTCCCCATGGAACAGTACAAAGAATTTGCAGAGTTTGTTACTAACAACTACACCATGCTGTGCTCGGTGCTGGAGCCTGTGATCAGCGTGAGGAACAAGGAGGAGATGGCCTGTGCTTTGGTGCACATTCTTCAAAGCACTGGCAGAGCCAAGGTAAGAGCAGAAGAAACATGTCACAATTATTCCTGAGGCTCATAATCATTTCTGATGGGTTTAAAAATAAATATTCACAGACTAGGAAGGCTGAGTTTGCATAAATTTAAATAGAGATTAAGATGGAACTAGTGTGAGGGGTGTACAGCCTTGGGAATGTGAGTTAAAGGAGGGGAACACTACCAAAGGGGAGAGGCTGTAGATGGGAAGCGAAGTAAAGCAGAATGAGCGTTTTAAAGACATTTGGGCAAATCTTTTATAAAAGGAAGGCAATATAGGTGTGCAACACATTACCAAAGGCAGAAGTAGAATCTGTAAGTGCGACTATATTCCAAAAAACTAGATGTAGACACTTAGAGGAGATAACTATTGCAGGGTGAAAACATTTGCCATGTAGGTGGGAGGACTTCATAGCATCCTCCCATCACAGAATGCTATGTTTGTACCTTGAGTGCATAGAAATATTTCCTGCATTGCTTTATAGGTGATGCACCATGAACACTGTAAGATCAAGGGGCTTGCAAATAAAATTTTGTAAATGTGTCTTATAAACAGTGAACAGCAAGTGTTCACCACAGCTAATATGAGTGATTAGCACTTGGATTAGCCTACCTGGGTTGTGAGTAGCCACTCTGAAAAGCCACACCCACATTACTGCATCCTCACACTGGTGCTGCACTCACTTGGTGTGTGGCTCAGACTTCTGTGGCATATCCCATGGTTCTTCATTTGGAATAAGCTGAGCCTTTCTATGATTCTGTCTCAACTTGTCTGTACACAGGGGAAGTGGATAGATTACCAGCCTGAGTGAAAATGGCACCTGGGCTCTAGCCGCTCTGCCCCCCAGCTATACCAGCTACCCTGAGTTTTTAAAGCACAGCCAAACTTGGATGAGCCAGGTGGTGTGTGTGGATGGAAAGTTTACATAATCCTTCCACTTTTATGCACTATATTTGCCATCTTCCACTGCACGTCTCTCTCAATGGGATGTCCTTTATGACCAAGTATGATGAGAATTCATACAATACGATTTGTCTGTCTGATCTAGAGCAGTTTACAGCTAGAGTAGCTCCTGTAGCATTGAAATGTAATAATTCTGGCAAGCCATCTCCAGATTCCTTCAATGTTCTTTATAACAGATAAGTAAATTAACATGTTAAAGCTCTACCTTTGTAGTGCTTGTATTTTGGATTCTAATATACTGGTGAAATCTTACAGTGTAGGACAGGGTGGCCAATCTGAGCCTGAGAAGGAGCCAGAATTTACCAAAATACATTGCCAAAGAGCCACAGTAATACGTCAGTGGCCCCGCTTCTAGTGCCTCCCACCCATCAGCAGCCCTGCCTCCCTGTACCTCCCGATCAGCTGTTTTGTGGCATGCAGGAGGCCCTGGAAGGAAAGGGGAAGGAGAGAGGGCATGTTAGGCCCAGGGAAGGGGATAGGAAGGGGTGGAGTTGGAGCAGGGCCTGTGGCAGAACCAGGTGTTGAGCAGTGAGCACCCACCGGCACATTGGAAAGTTGGCACCTGTTGCTCCAGCCCTGGAGTCAGTGCCTATACAAGGAGCGAGCTGCATGTTAACTTCCGTAGAGCCGCACGTGGTTCTGAAGCCACTGGTTGGCCTCCCCTGATGTAGGATATTACAATCTGGGCTCTTAAGAGAGCAATCCAGGATTTTATTATATTGTTGTTACACTTGAATTTCACTAATTTACACTGATTGGGAAAACTCTTGCCAATTTTTCAAGAAAATAAAAAGGCAAGTAAATAACAATAAAGCAAGGGTAATGTAGTTTGGTTGTAGTTATTAAAGTCTCCCTATTATACTAGTAATATGCTTCAGTAAATTTTGTGAAGTAGCATTTTAGAGATGTGAGACCTCACTACCTGTAACTGTGAGAGAGGCTGCCACTTTTTTCTGCAGATTAGCAAGCTTATGTTGTCTTATTGAGGGGAGCTTGATGGAATGTTAAAAGATGTAGAAAACAAACAAAAATGTGGTCTCTGCCCCCAGGAGCCTTTCAGTATCCAAAGCTGGATTCTGGAAGGGGCTGATTGCTTCCTGTGGGATGCTGAGTGCCCTCAGCTCCTGCTGGAGTAAGCAGCTGAGGAATTTGATTACCACTGCAGGACTGGGCCCTGTATTAAGAGCTTGCATTCTGCTTTGATTCTTGTCCCTTGTTCTCTCTGGCCTGCCTGATAGCCTGAATGCAGTTCAACACAATGCTAAATCGATGCATAGGAGTGCGTGCTAACTTTGTCTCCCAAATCTCCAGCCCATTTTATGCTCATTAATTTCATTGGTCTAAATCCTTCTTAATAAAATTCCTGTATTCAAGAAAAAGTTAGATTTGCCTTCCTCCTGATATTTTGGGTTTGGATAGAAGGCAAACACACAGCTAGTTATCTCTAACATACATCAGTAAAGCATGACTATACCATGTCAGCCACAGGGGAGTGAGTATGTCGTAGATTCTGGTCAGGATCTGGATTAAATGTCAGCTTCGTTGCAGAGATTTTTTATTTAGGGGTTTACTTCCCCTGTTGTAATTTTACCCACCAGTCCCAGCTGCTATTCCAATTTTAGAAATGAGTCCAAAAATGACAGAGCTGGGGATCTGTATTGGACTAGGCAATCAGGTACACAAATGTAAGGGGAACTCTAGCTAATCTGTATAGCCCCCAGTGCTGTTAATATCTGCATGCCTTTCCCCAGGCCAGGCACTTCAGTTAAAACAGGATGAGAGGATTATTGAAGTGTCGGGCTCCTTTTACTCTTCCCATCTGGGTTCTAAAGTCACTTAAAGAGCATTTGGTTAATAAACCTTATTCCTGCTGGATTTTTTCCCTCAGGACTTCTTGACTGATCTGGTGATGTCTGAAGTAGATCGATGTGGGGAGCATGATGTTTTGATCTTCAGGGAGAATACACTTGCCACCAAAGCCATTGAGGAGTACCTAAAACTGGTAGGACAGAAGTATCTTCATGATGCACTAGGTAAGAAAGTACCAGTCTCTTTCTCTCTTTCTTTCACAGAACCTAGGGGCCAAATACTGCCCAAGCTATCAGCCAAGTAACATGGCTATGCATTGAGTATACTGCTGGGAAATGCATTGGCTGCTACTCCAGCTTCAATGTTGGCTTTGATTCTGTAGCTCTAGGACCCCTGTGTACTGATCAAAGGCATCTTTTAAAAAGTGGAAGTCAAATCCTAGTGAGATATCTAGAAAGGAGCATAAACACTTCCAAATTAAGTGTAAAAATGTACTAAGAAAAGCCAAAAAGGAGTTTGAAGAACACCTAGCCAAAAATTCAAAAGGTAATAATAAAATGTTTTTAAGTACATCAGGGGCAGGAAGCCTGCTAAACAAACAATGGGTCCCCTAAATGATCGAGATGCAAAAGGAGCACTTAAAGACAATAAAGTCATTACAGAGAAAGAATTCTTTGCATCAGTCTTCACGGCTGAGGATGTGAGGGAGATTCTTAAACCTGAGCTGTCTTTTGTAGGTGACAAATTTGAGTAATTGTCACAGACAGAAGTATCACTAGAGGAGGTTTTGGAAATAAATTGATTAAAGTTAACTGTAACAAGTCACTGGGACCAGATGGCATTCACCCAAGAGTTCTGAAAGAACTCAAACGTGAAATTGCGGAACTATTAACTATGATCTGTAACCTGTCCTTTAAATCAGCTTCGGTATCCAATGACTGGAAGATAGCTAATGTAACACCAATATTTAAAAAGGGCTTTAGAGGTGATCCCGGCAATTACAGACTGGTAAGTTAATGTCAGTACTGGACAAATTTGTTGAAATAATGGTAAAGAATAAAATTGTCAAACACGTAAGAACATATATTGTTGGGCAAAAGTCAGCCTGGTTTCGGTAAAGGGAAATCATGTCTTACTAAACTATTATAGTTCTTTGAAGGGGTCAATAAATGTGGACAAGAGGGATCCAGTGAACATACAGTGTACTTAGATTTCTATAATGCCTTCGCCAAAGTCCCTCACCAAAGGCACTTAGTAAATTAAGTTGTCATGGGATAAGAGGGAACGATCCTTTCATAGGTTGAGAACTGGCTAAAAGACAGGGAACAAAGGATAGAAATAAATGGTAAATTTTCAGAATGGAGAGGGGTAACTAGTGGTGTTCCCCAAGGGTCAGTCCTTGGACCAATCCTATTCAACTTAGTCATGAATGATCTGGAGAAAGGGGTAAACAGTGAAGTGGCAAAGTTTGCAGACGATACTAAACTGCTCAAGATAGTTAAGACCAAAGCAGACTGTGAAGAACTTCAAAAAGATCTCACAAAATTAAATAAAATGAGGAATACTAGTGGCACCTTAAAGACTAGCCAGTTTCTAAGGTGCCACAGGTATTCCTCATTTTATTTACGGATACAGACTAACACGGCTGCTAATCTTAAACCTGTCACAAAACTAAGTGATTGGGCAACAAAATGGCAAATGAAATGTAATGTGGATAAATGTAAAGTTATTGGAAAAAATAACCCCAGCTATATATACGATATGATGGGGGCTAATATAGTTAGAACTAATCAGGAAAAAAATCTTGGAGTCGTCATGGATAGTCCTCTGAAGATGTCCATGCAGTGTGCAGCAGCAGTCAAAAAAGCAAACAGAACGTTAGGAATCATTAAAAAGGGGATAGAGAATAAGACGGAGAATATCTTATTGCCCTTATATAAATCCATGGTGCGTCCACATCTTGAATACTGCGTATAGATATGGTCTCCTCGTCTCAAAAAAGTTATACCAGCATTAGAAAAGGTTCAGAGAAGGACAACTAAAATGATTAGGCTTGGACTTTTCAGCTTGGAAAAAAGGAGACTAAGGAGGATATGATAGAGGTATATAAAATCATTAGTGTTGTGGGGAAAAATGTGAATAAGGAAAAGTTATTTACTTGTTCCCATAATATAAGTACTAGGAGCCACCAAATGAAATTCACGGGCAGCAGGTTTAAAACAAATAAAGGAAGTTATTTTTCACACGGTGCACAGTCAATCTGTGGAACTTCTTGCCTGAGGAGATTGTGAAGGCTAGAACTATAAAAGTGTTTAAAAGAGAACTGAATAAATTCATGGAGGTTAAATCCATTAATGGCTATTAGCCAGGCTGGGTAAGGAATGGTGTCCCTAGCCTCTGTGTCAGAGGGTGGTGACTGATGCAGGAGAGAGATCACTTGATCATTGCCTGTTAGGTTCACTCACTCCTGGGCATCTGGTATTGACCACTGTCGGTAGACGGGGTACTGGGCTGGATGGACCTTTGGTCAGACCCAGTACGGCCTTATGTTCTGAGATCCATGGCCCCTTGCCACATAGCACAGGATCCACTGACCTCAGCCAGTGTGTACAGCGGCACAGAGATCTCTTAGCTAAGGGACTTGTGGCATGCCCCTTGCATGTACTCCTGAAATGCTTCTCTCTCACCATGTGCAGTAGAACCTCACTGGTTCTGCTGCATCTGGGCCCTTCTTATTTATGGAATGCAGAGACAAGATTTGGCTCCTAAGAGTTGCAGCAGCAGAAAAAAGATCACACTCACTTCTATGTGGATTAAGACGTCCCGTTTAATGGTTATCTCATCCCAATGCTCTACATTTTTCTAGGTACCATCTTTTCCCTTGATTCCCATTATTGATTTAAATGTCATATCTCTATTATGATTTGTGAATCATTCAGTCTGGAGTACGTGAATAGGGATAAAAGTGATTTTGATAGTATAACAACTAGGAAAGATACTGACAACACAGATGAAGTTCAGTGCTTTTGTGTTGTGTAAGCTTTGCATCTGGATATTGCTGGTAAATCCAGTATAACCCCAGCTGAAAGAAGCTAAGTGGAAATTTCAAGAAAGGGTCAGAAGTGTTCTGCGTAGGCTTCATAGCCCCTTTGGGAGGGAAAAAGAACCATAATGTGGAAGATGCTCCATACAGCAGGGCAGCCCAAAGTCTCTCCTGAAAACTGATATGCACCTACAAGTGTGAGGCTAAGGGCAAAACAGATCATCCACTGGATTTTATTGCTGGGGCACTTCTAACCAAGCTGTTCCTGTTCATTTGTCAAGGAAGGTACAAGTTCAAGCCAGTGTTAGGGTTGGGTGCATGTATGTATTATTATAAAAAATTGACAATTTGCATACACACTAGGTGCAGCATTGAGCAACTAGCAAATTTCCATGGTGGTCCTCTGAGTCACAAACTTTGGTTGTGACCCCTGCTTTTGAGCAATTAATTCAGTACCCTGGTAGAAACATGACTACCATGTTTCTCTTAATCCCACTTTAACCTTCTAATCCTGCACTAGATGCAAACAGAAATATTTAGGTTTATATGTGGCCAGCTGGAGAGAATGAGGCTAGTGAGCAATCCAACCAGGAGAACCTGCTGGTGGTCTGGAAACTGGCCAGATTACTCAGTGTCTCAGGTCAGAATCTGAGATGTGATTCTGTGTATTTTGAGTGTATTGTGTATATCTTTTCAAATTCTGCCATCATTACTCTCACTGGGTAGAACCTTAAGGTACTACTCAACACGAGTAAGGGTGACAGAATCTAGCCCAGTACATGGAGGCAAGCAGCATTTTACTTGCTGCCTTATCTTCCGGCAGATTTAATTATCACCTTTTTTCAATATGTTACATTTGATTGAGAGTCCTTTAATATGCAGTAAGTACATGGACACTTTTAAAGTAATGAATATTTATACATTGTTTTGGACACCAATACTAAGTGATAAGATTGTGAATCATAGAAGTTAGAGATGGAAAAAGACCTCTTACGTCATCCAACTTGTTTCCAGCGTAGGGCAAGATGGCTCTTGAAGATATATTTATCTAGTTTTAAATGCGTCAGACAATATGTTCAGTTAGATTCCATATTGTGTGAAACAAATTAACCATACTGAATTCAGTATTAAGTGTATAGTATACCTAGAAGCACATTTTAATACATGGTTAGGATCTAACTATGGACCACTGAGAACAAGTTACAAGTGCATGAAAAATTATTCAGGAAACTCTTGTTATAACCAGTGTTTGCTCACCCAGAAGTGGTGCTGAGCACTTAGTAAATAATACTAAACTACCTTCCCTCTGCATAATTTTTCTGTGGTGGAGCCCAGATTATCTTAAAAATACCCAATTAGTGTTTTATGAAATTGTTGTTCGTCAGCCAAATTTACTTGTTTTGATTATACTGTAACTTTGCTGTTTACTAGATTGACTCTCCTTCCTCCTTCTGGGAAATGCTGCTTTCTAATACTACAGTTCTCCTGTTGGAAGTTCTCTTCGGCCAGAGCTGAAGTACTAAATAATGCTCCTAACAATTTTATTCTGTGCTGTTGAAGTTGCCCTCTAATCCTTTAATGGCCAAATTTCAACCCCTTGTGGCAAAGTACACTGTGAATAGAACTCAGTTCAGGAAGTTGTAGTTTCAGTTTCTTCCCAGGTCTCAGGGGCGACAGCAAAAATTTCTAAACTGGATTTTCTCATGAAGTATGAACACTTGTTCAGAATATTTATAGCATGACCAGCTGTTGGCTGTAAGGTTATATACTCAAGCAAGTGAACAAAAATTTGTAGAGGTGAAAAGATTTGGGTAAATGTGCTACCTGTCCTGCATGCAGCATCATTGGTAGTTTTGGGTTTGGGTTTTTTTTGTTTGTTTGTTTCTTAAAAACATTTTTGCACAGACAGTCCTGCTGGCATCAACTCCAAACTGGGAACATCTTCTGAGGACACAACTAAGGAGTCACTGAATTATTAAGCAGATAAGGAAAGATACCCAATGCACAGCGGCAGTTTAAAAAGTAATGGGTATGCTAGAGTCCATATGAGAGAGAGTAGAAAATTCACTGACATTACAGAATATTGACCAATTGAAGCCCCAGCATGCCCAGTCTGAAGATGTGTATCCAGTTTCAATTACCTCACTTTAAGAAAGAGAGGGTAAAAATTTAAAAGTTCTAAAAATAGGCAACAAAGATTTCGCAAGATGTAAGGACGACAAGAGACTGCATAAACCAGAATTAGTTAATTGGGATTGAGTTATTCACAATTGCAAAAAACAGAATGAAAACTGGTGAATCTTCCTTTTTATCCTCATAACAAAAGAACCAAGAACCAGGTGACACTCAATGAAATTAAAACACGGTAAATTTAGAACTACTAAAAAGTAAAAATTATTGTCAGATTCATTGCCAGCGAAGGTCACAAAGACAAATAGCTTGGCTTTGCATTTTAAAGGGATGGATAATTTTATGATCGCTAATAACATTTGTATTTATGCAAAAAGAGGTAAGGATAATCATTCTTCATGGTGTAAGCAGGGGTCAGAAAGGAATTCTCCTTCTAATCTGTTCCCCGCCCCTCCCCTCCAATGTACAGCAGTTGCACAGCTGGCTAGATTCATTATTTTGGGCGGGTAGATGAGTGGATATGCCTTCCTCTCAAGCCTTAGCTGCTGGCTAGAGCACCAGTGGCCTGATCTAGTATGGCAAATCCTGTGTTTGAAAACAGTTAGGAGGAGTCATGCACTCCACATCTGGTGTCTGGAGACAGCCTCACTGCAGATGCTGGGTGATGCTACAGTTGCCAAGGAGAGACATAAACAGTAGTTAAAGATGCATCAAGGAGACTTTTCTATAATTGCCACTGTCTGTAACCCTCTTCACTTACAGGGGAATTCATCAAGGCTTTGTATGAGTCAGATGAGAACTGTGAAGTTGATCCCAGCAAATGTTCATCCAGTGAATTAACTGATCATCAGAGCAACCTGAAAATGTGTTGTGAGCTGGCCTTTTGCAAGATTATCAACTCCTACTGGTGAGCGCCTGCCTGCCTCTCGCTCCTTGGCCACTTGGTTTGATGATTTGGTTAGGAAAGGCAAAAAATGTATCCCTCTGTCTCCAAAATATGGGAAAGCAGCAATTGTTGTGAGACCGAGGACAAACATACTTCCATATATTATAGTAGCTTGGGCTGCTGTGCCTTACCACTCTCTACACAACATCGCAGAGAGAAGTTCCATCCAAACAGGGAGTCCTGACACTATACATAGTCCAAAGTACTGTACCATATGGGAATGTCCCCTGAAATATTTACTGTGGCAACAGAGATGTAGTGAATGATTGAATCAATGCGGTAACTTGAAAACTAAACTTCAGAAGTTCAATTTGAACTTTGAAAAAGGAGCTGATAGCTTGGATGCTTATATGAAATGTTTTTCAGACCTCTTAGATCTGCAGAAGTGGTCTGGAAATTGTATTGTGGGGAAAAAGCTTAAAGAGGAAATCTATTAGTGTCGACTTCTGCTCAAGCTGGAAGTGTTGAAATACTGGCTTTTCTGCTTCAGGCCAGATCAAATGAAAAGTAGTGTGTGGTGTTTTTTTTTAAATAAAGTTAACTCAGCATTGAAAATCTTAAGTCCAAGTATAGAAATGAGCAACAGTTCAGTGTGTGTCTGAATTTTTACAAACCAATTTGCCATTCACTTCATACTAGGGATGGACATTTCTTAACCCGTAAATCAAAGTGATTGAAAAGGATTTAGTTTTATATCTTCTAGAGGAATTCTTTGAATAATACTTAAATGTACCAAATAAAATGGTGATCTGGGAGCTAAGACTAGAAGCCTAGTAACATTTGCTGGGCTGAAATAACAGAATAGCCAGTGTTTCTGTTTCTCATGGGTTTGCATTTCCTGTGACAGGCCGTCAGTTCAACCTATTACATTTTACACCTTTGTCATTTTATTGATTGATTTGATTGTTTGCAGTGTGTTTCCTCGGGAGCTGAAGGAGGTATTTGCATCCTGGAAGCAGAAGTGCCTCAGTCGGGGCAAGCAGGACATCAGTGAACGCCTGATCAGCGCCTCTCTCTTCCTCCGTTTCCTGTGCCCAGCTATCATGTCTCCTAGCCTCTTCAGTCTCATGCAGGAGTATCCTGACGACCGGACATCTCGTACTCTGACGCTCATTGCTAAAGTCATTCAAAACCTTGCCAATTTTGCTAAGTAGGTGGCAGTAGCATATTGGCCCTGAAACAACAAAATCTTCAGGGGTCTTAGTCTCACTGCATATTATTGAGGAAGGGAAGGAGAGCTCTGTGCACATACAACTCTAAAGCTAAATCCCAGGAATGTTGTGTGAAACTTTGAATGGGAAGGATGCTTTTCCACCCACATGCATGGCTACATAAACCAAGAAGGGATTAAGAAAAGTACTGACGTGTACACTGTCGGCCTGATTCTGTTTTCAGGAGTAACTCCACTGAAGTCAGTAGAATTGGTGTAAACTGTTGTTGTAACTGAGAATAGAATCAGGTGTTTTCAGTGTAGGTACATATACACTTTGGTTTTCATTTGATCTCATTGTTACTAAAGAATACAAGTAGAATTCAGTACAAGTTACTTGAAGGTGTTAACTCTTTTTATCCAAACTCCCAGCCAAAGGAATGATGCGAAGAACATATGCCCAGAGTCTCCAAAGAGCAGGGCCAGCGCTACCCATTAGGCGATGTAGGAGGTTGCCTAGGGCGGCAGAATTTGGAGGGCAGCTTTTTGCCCCCCTTGGCGGCAATTCGGCGGCAGGTCATCGGCTTCTCCCCCATCCTAGTGTCCGCCAAATTGCTGCCGGAGTCAAGGCAGCGTGTTGAGCTGCCACCAACAATTCAGCAGCAGCTCAACAAGCTGACTCGATGTCGGCGGCCAGTGCCCCCTCCTGTGCTTGCCGCCTAGGGCAGCAAAATACCTGGCACCGGCCATGCCAAGGAGGGTAGTGTATGGGGGGGCAATGGTGGTACTTGTCACCCAGTGATATGAACAGTCGATTGTTAGTACCCAGATGAGTCAAGTAAAGCAGTGGGATTCTTCAATCACTTGTGCCTCCTCTCTCTTCTTCTACCCCAGGAAGAAAGATGAAAGGGATAGCATTAGAATAATTCTCTGAACACTGTTTTGATCTTTTCTGTTCTGTGTGGAGGTTATTCACACACACACACTCTCTCTCTCTCCCTCTCTCTAGGTTTGGTAATAAAGAGGAGTACATGGCCTTCATGAATGATTTCTTGGAACATGAATGGGGGGGAATGAAGCGCTTTCTGCTGGAGATCTCTAACCCAGACACCATCTCAAACACCCCTGGGTTTGAAGGCTACATTGACCTGGGCAGGGAGCTCTCAGTTTTGCACTCCCTATTATGGGAGGTTGTGTCCCAGCTTGATAAGGTAAAGCAGGCTCAAGGGCTGGAAGGGTGGATTCTTCAATACTATCATAGCAACTGTCAACACCAGGAAATACCCAAGGAGAGGCCAAGTCCTATTTTAGGGAGAACTTTTTAAAGTTCAGTAACTCTTTAGAAAAGTATATGACACTGGCGTTGAATGTTTATCCTTTCCATGATTCCAGATCCTGCAAGACCTGTGAGGTCTTGAACAGGATGTGCAAGGTAGTTGTGCTCCAGCACAAGTGTAAATGCTTTGCAGAGGGTGGGTATTCAGTGTTGTCCTCTGCACAGTGATATGAAGCCTCCCTGAACACCCACTCCCTTACTCACACCTGGGCAGGGCACAGATGGAGAATGGGAATATCAGTGGAGACAATGAGTTACTTTACTGTACATTCCCTTCTTAGGCTTTACTCCTCCTTCCAGATTGGAGTAATTTAGCTGCCGTGTTTTCATTAAGGGGCTGAGCCAAAGACCCTTGAAGTCACTGGGAATCTTCCTGCTGATTTCAACAGGCTTTGGATCAGATTTAGCATAAGATCAGGTTCCCTATGTATGCCCTGTCCCATTCATATTTTTACATGCCTCACATTGTCCACTGTGAAGCTGGTTCTCTGAGTGCCAACACTGCAAGCTCCTGAGATCTGAAAACCAGGCTGTGTCTGTTCTGCGACCTACATCATCGCTGATAATGGACATTCTGTCATCAGCCTTTAGCTGGCAATTTGACTGAAGCATGAGAGAGAACAGACTCCAGCTTGCTTTTCCCTAGCCATGTGAGCTCTTCAGAGCCAGTAGGATTAAAAACTGGACAGTAGAGAGAGGACTCAGACATATGGAACAGAGTTCTTGAATAAGATTTTGATTTTTTACATGTTTACAAGCGTTTGGCTATTCCCGTTACCCTGCAGAGTTTCAAATCCGCATTATGTTATCTGCAGTCCCAGATTCCATTTACACCATCCCAGTTCAGTCTTTTCTTTTCAAATTGGAGCTGAGGTGGCCTACAGAGAGCTGCTAATAATATTTTGTTACTAGCAAGGTTTGGAGAAATAATGATTTATTCAAAGATTTATTTCCTTCTGGTACAATATAGAATTATTTGTGTTGGTGTACTAAAGTAAATCTAAATGTCCTTGATGCATGAAGATAAAAACACATGTTTTAGTTTGATAAGGTTTTTTGGATTTGTTTGTCAGTTTCCCGTCTACACTCATACATTTTTGCACTCTAAATGTCATATGCAGCAAAATCTCTCCTACAAAGACTGCTTTCTTGAGGCCACTGGAATGAATACCTGAGCACAAATGGGCAGATCCTGAGTTCATGTACATCAGACTATGCCAGTTTACTTCAGCTGAAAATCTGGCCCAGAGACTGAAAGCTTCTGGCATTGCCAGAAGGAGAAACAAGGGGGGGAAAAATGCTTCTTTAGACCTGGACTGGACGTATGAATTTGCCAGTATCAGATCTGACCTCATAGTTACTGGGGGCTGCAGAACTGCTCTCAAAATGTAAATAACTGGTACATGGCGGGAGAGTGGAGGCAGGAAGCGGATACAGTATTAAGACAGAGTATACTGTGCTCTTTTCCTAGTACTGATGTATCAGTATATCCTATAGGTTTTGGGAAAGGGGTTTTGTTTGTGCTAAAATGAGAATTAAAAGTTAGTGTTACACTATCATCTTGATCCTGTGGGCAGTGATTACAGGGACTAGGAAAGGGAATGAATTAAGATGCCAGGAACAGTTGGAAATTTTAATAAAGGAGAAATAATTGGGAGAAACAAGGGATTGTAAAGTAACTTTCCACTATAGTCAACTGATTGGATGCCTGTTTCTGAAGGGGTGGAACCTGTCTTTCACAGGAAGGTAGTCTTTGTATTGAGCTTTACCGTGTAATAATACCTCCCTTACCCTCTACCCCCATCCCTACCAGTGGCAATGTGTAGATGCCAAAGTCACCTTATAAGCTCAGGGCAGATTTCCGGAGAAGAACAGAAAATCTGAACAGTAGCCTCCACCACAGGGATATAGTGTTGGTAGAACTCCGCTTTATGGTCAGTTGCTGTTGTATAAGACCTTGCCAGACTGAAGTGTAATGATGCAAGGTAACTAGATGTTAGTCACTGGCTGAAGTGAAAATATTGGGTTGGATGTTACTGGAGTTTTCATGCACTGAGGTGAATGTTACTGGAGTTTTCATGCCATTAATTTTAATTTCATTTGAAGTGGTGAAAGCCACGTTAGCTCCCAGCTTTTGATAGCAACTCGGTGCAAAAGATGGCATCAGTATGGGATGCCAAAAGGAGAAGGCTGATGAAATGGAAACCTCCCTCCCCAAAACCCTTTCAATTCTCTCCTAGATCCCCTGAATGCAGTCCCCCACTTCTCTGTTGGCATGCATTTCTTTTACCACGTGACCCCTTTTGCCTGGAAAGTTCCCTCCCATTAGCTGATTCTGTAGTCTCTGACTTCCCATTAATTAGTAGTTACTATAGTTTTTAATTTGACTCCACCCTGTATTTAGTTTGCTTTGCATGACAGTTTTGTGTTGGAATGGCAATAGTTTGGTTTTATTGAGCATGAATTTTATTTTTGGGAGTCAATCCTAATTTCTTTTCTATTTCCTTTTCTTTCCTCAATGTCTGCTGCACCCTGTTTCGTCTCCTTCATTCATCTCGTCGCCGTGGTTATGCTGCTCCGTAACAATGCATTATGGTGCTGCCACACCCACACACAAACACCCACCCTCCTTCCTTCCAACCTCCACCCCTCTGCATCGTTATCAAAAAATGGCGGATGTCGCGGTGCTATTTGTCCAATCAGGGTGAAAATTCCTTCCTACAGGCGACCGTGGCAAAACTTGGACCCCTTCCTCGCATTCTTGCTGATATCACCAAGTCAATGACCAATCCTACACCAATACAGCAGCAGCTGCGGCGTTTCACCGAGCACAACTCTAGTCCAAATGTCAGTGGCAGTCTCTCCTCAGGGCTTCAGAAGATATTCGAGGACCCCACTGACAGGTATGTAACAGCCAGGGTTCAAGAGCAGATACAAAGCAGAAGGGATGTAGGATCGGGCAGGTTGTAAGATTGTGTTAAGAGAACCTCTGTCCAAGAACAGTCACCCCAAATTTATAACTAGGTATATGCTAGGACTCAGAATTGGTATCTGTACTAAGGAGGACAGGATCTCACTGAGATATGCAAGGACTAGTGCTAAAACATGTAAGCTTTGCACTTAGCCAAGATACTGGGGTTTGCCTAAAGTCAGCGACTTAGGATATTGAAAACCACCAGCCAACTTGGGTGAAGAACAATGAGATGGAAAGATACAAACAAAATGTGTAGCGCAGTATTAATCCTGTAAAGCTGACTGAAATATCTCACTTTAGACATCAGATTACCTTTCCAATAGCATTGAGAAATGCATGTTATAGTTAAACTGAGGGAGAATGAAAATATTAGAATAGCAAAAGTAATATGTTCTGTATTTAGTGTTATAGTTCTCACTTTGTAATTGTTACAATTTGGGAGAGCTCCAGCAAAAAGCCTAGTGATGGTTGAAATGCATGAGAACTTGCAACCTAGTGGTTTATCTGCCCATGCTTTGTGCTGCCATGTGTAAGGCTCTGTTTTGTGTCTCAGATGTCTTTCTGTGCCTTCAGCAACTCCTGCAATCTATTACATGTTCAGACAGATTGAACAGGTATAGCCTAAAGTTCTGGGAAGCTGAGGAAAAGCTAGCTGAAAAATAGCAATGTCCGAGGGGGCAGAAATCAGTGAGAATGGTTTGAGTTTTACCTGTGAGAAGATAGGCAGTTCTTAAGGCTTTATTCTTAAAGCTAAACTAATTGGAGATGTGTGTATTGTGATTTGAGAAAAGTAAAGAGCTTCACAAAAGGAAATAATCTAGTTCCTGAGACTTTTTAGAGAGAGGAAAAAGGGTTAATTGAGAAAAAGGGCATCTCTGGGACAGATCTACTGGGATTATGTCTGGTTAAAAATTAACCAAATGCCTATCTGCTCCACAGTGACTCACATAAACTGAAATCTCCAACCCAGGAAAATATAGATGGATATTTTCGAGGGAAAACCGTACTGTTGGTTCAGCAGGCATCCACCCAGAGCATGACTTACTCAGACAAGGATGAGCGGGAAAGCATACTGCCCAATGGGCGTAGCGTCTCCCTCATGGATCTGCAGGACCCCCACGCAACTCACAGCGATCCCACATCCATCCTGCACGATGTGCCTTTGCGTCTGGCAGGCAGCCAGCTCTCTATAACACAGGTGGCCAACATCAAACAACTGCGGGAGACTCAGAGCACGCCGCAGAGCGCTCCCCAAGTAAGGAGACCGCTGCACCCAGCCTTGAATCAGCAGGGCAGCCTCCAGCCCCTTTCCTTCCAGAACCCAGTTTACCAACTCAACAACCCTCCGCCACCAATGCCAAAGGCCTCTGTGGACTCCAGCTTGGAGAACTTAAGCACTGCCAGCTCCCGGAGCCAAAGTAACAGTGAAGACTTCAAACTCAGCGGACCCAGCAACAGCAGCATGGAAGACTTCACCAAACGTAGCACACAGAGTGAGGACTTTACCAGGCGGCACACTGTGCCAGACAAGCATGTACCTATGGCTCTGCCCCGCCAGAACAGCACTGGACAGGCACAGATCCGTAAAATGGACCAGGTTGGGTTGGGTGCCAGGGCCAAAGCGCCACAGTCCCTGCCACACAGCGCTTCCTTGCGGAGCACAGGGAGCCTGTCGGCAGCTTCAGGTGCAATGGTGACAGAGCCAGTTCAGAACGGGAGCCGGTCGCAGCAGCAGTCCTCATCCTCCAGAGAAAGCCCTGTCCCCAAAGTGAGGGCAATTCAGCGGCAGCAGACACAGCAGGTAGGAACAAAGTCCTTCTCCCCGATTTTGTCCATGCTCTGTATTTGCAGCCCTCAAAAGTAAACTGCCCACTTTAATATTTTCCACTTACTTAATTTAAATGTGAAACAAAAAAATGTGAACTGATTCTAGTATTATGGGAAGAAACAGCAGGCACAGATTGTGATTTGCCTTGCTTGGCCAGCAATTCTCACTTGTTAAATAAAATGAGCACAAGATAATCAAATTAAGATTTTAAAAAACCCTCTGTTTTCAGTTTACCTTCACAATAAGAAAAGTGACAAATTTGTTCAAAGAAATAAAAACCGAAGAATCCAAGAACAAAAAGCTTTGTTTCAAAAACCAGTTAAGATGGCAGAGTTACACTATATTTGCCTACTTAAGAGGGAAATGAATCAAAGAGAATAGCATAGAATCCGTGTTGCAAATGCAATATTCTCATCAAGTATTAAGAAATGTATATTTCATCACACCCAACAACCTTAGCTCTGACCTCCACCACTCTGTCATTAGTAATATCAGAATATGAACAAAATGGAAACACTTAGTAGAAATATATATTTACCTACGTCTAATGCATATTGATTGGCCTCATATGCAAATCCACATACTTAATTTTACTATCAATTAATAAGATTATGCATATTTCATTTTACACAGTTTTGTTCTTAACAAACAGCAATTATATAGTATTGAACAAAAAAGGTGTCTGATAAATATTTTAACTGATGTGTACAATGTAATGGTATCCTATAAAATGAAGTATTTAAATACTGAAATTGAGATAGATAGTCCATGCAAATGCCCAACAGTCCATAGCACAACCATCGTCATTCTGCTCTATAAAGATGTCTTGTATTCATTTCTCTGCTCTAGGTTAGAACAGTGCATTTATGTTTATCATCTAGGCAGTTTAAGGTTTATGATGTTCTTAACTGTTATATCCTTCCTTTAAAGTATTTGAGTTTTGTAGTTTGTGAAAGCTAAGTATATTGTTGTCATTCAGTGACCTTATCTGGCTTTGAAATGAGGCTCTGGAATATAGTAAAACCAGCAGCTTGAATTGCACAGGGAAGCAGAAAAGAAGCCACTGCAGTTCTCTGACAACAGCTGTTATGTGCTCATGCTGACCCAATAAGTGACCCAGGTGGCTGCATTCTGCACTAGCGGAATCTTCCAGGTAGTCTGTGCAGGTAAGTCCAAGTAAAGGGCACTACAGTGTCCAGTCCTGGAGGTCACAAAGGTGAAAGTGAGGATTTGTGGCAAGGAAAAGCTACAACCTCCTAGGCTTGGTTTACACATAGAAATGTTGTCAGCAGAGCTGTATTGATTCAGATCGTGAAAAAAATTGCACCTCTGACAGCTATGGTAGCCTAAGCTGGTAGTGCAAACTCCACTTATACCAGCACAGCAAAAAAGTCCTTTTGCTGATACAGCTGTACTGGCAAAAGAGCTCATTGCTGGTATAAGCTATATCTCCACCAGGAGAGCCTGTTGGTATTGCTCTACCAGTATGTATCTACACCAACAAATCCTTTTAAATGTAGATGAGGCCTTTAACAGCGCATGGGAGAAAAAGCAGGACAACCCATACCTGGTATTTGGGAACCCAAGAACAATCCATACTTGAAAACTACCATATGGTGTCTGGCTTTTGCTACTGTAACTGAAATCAGAAATACTGAATCACAAAGCCAAGCTTATTAGGCAGTTCTGTTTATACCAAAGAAATTAATCTCATAATGTTTGTAATGTCTTTTATATTGTTTGTGTGCATATCCCTCGTTTTGGGTGCTTGTCTTGTATGTGGATATAGGCGGGTTGATAGATACAGTATGCTGGATGGTACCATAAATTATATGTTTAAACCACTGCTGGAGTGGGGGGAATCTTCAGCACAGTGTAATAGGAGCTGTACTTGGAAATCCACTAGCTCAGGGGTCGGCAACCTTTCAGAAGTGGTGTGTCAAGTCTTCATTTATTCATTCTAATGTAAGGTTTTGCGTGCCAGTAATACTTTTTAAGGTGTTTAGAAGGTCTCTTTCTATAAGTCTATAATAGATAATTAAACTATGGTTGTATGTAAAGTAAATAAGGTTTTTAAAATGTTTAAGAAGCTTCATTTAAAATTAAATTAAAATGCAGAGTGCCAGGACCCGGGCCATGTGAGTGCCACTGAAAATCAGCTTGCGTGCCACCTTCAGCACGCGTGCCATAGGTTGCCTGCCCCTGCTCTAGCTGTTCTTCTGATGCTTCAGCTGCCAGGTGAAACAGTCTGTGTTCTGCGGGTAGCTTCATTTTGTACTGCAAGTAGTGCCTTATCAGAATTCCCTCTGGGAATAATTGGTTTCCTTAAGGTCTTTTACTGGAAATGGCTAGAAAAATAAACACACACTTACTTGAAGGCAGTGAGGTGGGGGAACATATCGGCTCTTTTAAAAGCAGCCTTTAAAAAAAATATTAGTGTCCTTTTTCTCTAGCACATACACGTGCATAAGGTCATGCATGGGAAAACCTACAGTCACTGCTATTTGCATGTTTATTGGAAATCCCCAGTTGACTGTTTACAACTTCTTGGATAATCTCCTTTCAAGTCTGTTGCATCTTGAGGTACTGATCGACATATTCCTATGATGTAAAGCAGTTTCCTTCACTTGCTTAGAAATAACAGAGCAAAAGTGATGTCCCAAACTTTCCTCTTTTATCTACCATCTCCTTTTATCCTTCAGCCATGTTGATGCTTATAACTATGGTCAGTTTCATCAGACTACATTTCCACTGTCCGTGTAGATTATAAAAGTTGTTATATGTGTCTGCCTAGATTTCCTCCCTTCCTGTTCTACACTGACTCTTTTCACCAGTACAGTTAGTTTCCTTGCTCCCAGTTCAGTCACAGATATCAATCTGTTCTGTCGTTTGGTATCCCAGACAACTGAGAAGCTTCTTAAGCTGTTCTGGCTTCAGTGGCCAGCCTGTTCTTGAAGCAAATTCCACTGCCTACTTTTAATTGCAAATATCACTGTGGAATTCTTTTTCTGGCTTGAGTTGAGTGAATTCTCTCTGAGTGTTGCTTTGTGGGTGTTTCTCATTATCAACCTCTTTGCAAGTTTCATGTGTTTTTGAGCATAGAGCAGGGCTGTTTGCTTGTCGGGGAGACTTTAGTTTCTGCCTTTCATTTCCATTTGGTGAGTAGTTGGAAGATAGAATTTGCAGAGGAATGTTGGTATTGAATTTATTTCCCTCTCTGGCCTCTCTTCTGCAATATTATCACATGGGACTCTTGCTAGCATTTTCAAATTGCGTATTACCCTTTGCAGCCTGCTTCTTTGGTGTCCTAACTGTTCATGCTTTTGAATCTGATTTTCTGAAAATATTCCATTCTTCAATGTAAAGGTTAACTGAAAGGATATGCTAGTGAGTCAGAGGTCTGGAAGGTGGTTGTTAAGGGTTAGTTTGTCCTGACCCTTGCGCTATCTTATCCCTCCAGAACCAAAATAAAAAGCAAGTTTGTTTTTGTTAAAGATCAGAATCCTTCCAGCCTTCTAGCAATCCCCAGTGGCTGTAACAGCATTTACTCCTGAGAGGTGCCGATTGGTGGCAGAGCTGCCCATGGTCCATGTTCTCTCCTGCTTTCTCTGTCTCACAGCAAGTACTGTCAAGAGAAGAGTCTAACTCGGGAGCATACATATAAAGTTGGGTCACTACTAATAGCAACATCAGTCATGCTGCCACTGAGAGGGTTATTAACCTTTCCATCACAAATTTCTCTCTTTCCGGGCAGAGGGCCCTCATCTCTGTCAAAGCCCTGAAATTCTCTCTGACCCATCACTACACCCATCACTGTCAGGACTGCTTGTTGCTAGAGTCACCGCATCGTCAACAGAAGATAACAGAGCCGTTGTTGGTGGACATAAGGCATCTCTGACCTAGACCAAAAGCTGAGCCACTGTGTCCTCAGCACTCTAAGCCCCTGAGCATGTGACTAAGGGCTAGTCTACACTGGCAATGCTAAAGCGCTGCTGTGGGAGAGCTCTCTACCAGCACTCTAAAAAAGCCCACCTCCATAAGGAGCGTAGCTACCAGAGCTGGTGCACTGTCTACACTGGTACTTTACAGCGCTGAAACTTGCTGCGCTCAGGAGGGTGTTTTTTCACACCCCTGAGCGAGAAAGTTGCAGCACTATGAATTACCAGTGTAATCAAGCCCTAAGAGAGACTGGAACTGGAAATCATACCTGGATGTCTGACCTGATACGAGGCTGAACAAACTCTTATTTTAAGAGATTATAACTCCCGTATAAAAGATGCTCCCCTGAAACCCAGCAAGCAAGATTTCAGCCCAGCAGCTCACTCACTTTTAAAAATACTACATGAGACAACAATCTGAAATTCTACAGACCATTACTTTGTATGTGAAGCTAGTTAAGTGTCTTAATCCATTTCAGAAGGAGGGGTAGAAATGAAAGGGAGGACATTGACCTGTTTGGACTCATAATTTAGCTGATTTTAAATGGTTGTAATGTGTTGGAGAATGTCTGCTTCTCAGATATCCATAGTTTTAGTTTACTACTACTCCGCTAAGAAATGAAAACAGAAAAACCCACGCTCCTCCAGCAAAGCCAGTGGCCATCGCTCATATCAGACCTGGATAACTACATTGCTCAGTTCTCTGTTGCCATCTAGGCAAGGTGACTAATAAACACTGTTCTCATATATCTGTATCCATTTGTGTAGTCAAACACCCTCTTTTGCATTCATGGAGAGATTTTGGCATCCAAAGGCCCCCCCCCCCCCCTGCAAAGGTCCCAGAGCTTCTTTCTAGATCTCCGTGTTCTGCCCCTGTCACACAGCAGCAGCTTGCTGAGTATCTTCAGCCTTTGCGATGCATATTCTTCTGGGGCCTCATCACATTATGCCCCTTTTTGTCTTCTCTTCCCCATGGCAGGCTTGTGGACTTTGGCTAGGAACCTGGATAGAGACTGGTAAGAGCATCTGGGCCCTAGCAATAGCTCACTCTGCCTCAGTAGCATCACCTCTCAGCGCATAGTTGGCCCCAGTGGGAAAGTGGGGTCAGACACTCGAAAGAGCTCACATGGAGCTGCTAATCTGGAGAGTGATGAAAGTGGTTTCTAGAGGTTCTGCTGCATTGGCAATGGATCCAGTAGGGAAGAGAGTACAGTAGCCTCCACCCGCTCCCCCCCACCTCAAAGCATCCAGCCTAGCATGGTCCTCTTTTCTTGTCTGTCTGAAGCAGTAACACAGGTGATGTAGGTTATGTGGTTGGTCAGACTTTGACTCAGGACCGCTTCCTTTCTAGCAATAACAGCAAGCCACTTCACCATACAGTATGATCCCCACCCTCAGCTCTCCATCAATCCTGGCTGAGTATGCCTGCTCTGTGGTGTAACTCTAGGCTCTTTTTATAGGGAAAAGTTTGAGTGCCAAAATTTCAGCAGAGCAGCCATAGTTATCTATAGGCCTTGTCTACACTACCAGCTGGATCAACAGGTAGACATTGATCTATTGGGGATCGATTTATCACGCCTCGTCAGGAGGCACTCCCGTCGACTCTGGAACTCCAGCTCGCCAAAAGGTGCAAGGCAGAGTCGATGGGGGAGCCCTCTGTTGACCGCTGCCGCTTCTGAGGACGGCAGGTAAGTTGACCTAAGATACGTCGACTTCAGCTGTGCTCGTCACGTAGCTGAAGTTGTGTATCTTAGGTCGACCCTCCCTGCTAGTGCAGATCAGGCCATAGTCTCTCTGCTCAGGACCAATGACCCTTGATAATAGGAAGGTACGTTTATAGAGAAGAACAAAGTTGTCTTATCCCCAGCAATGTGCTGATATTGTCCTTAATGCTGCTGCTGAAACAAGGCATCAGATTGCCACGTTAACAGAAAAAGGAAAGCAGGCTGGGAAAGAAACTTTATTTTCAAGTTTCTCAAAGTGGGAGCTGGGGAAATAAAGCAATGTTGCTCTGGCAACAGCAATATTTCTAGGAGTTTAGAAATTCTGGTGTCATGCTTCATGGCATCTGTGCCTGTATTCTCCTTTATGGTCGAACAAGGACCCCCATCTTTCCCTTCTGACTGAGGTATCTCCAGGCTGAGCAGTTCCCTGCCTTCACTGTTTTGTTCCTAGCAAAGGCAAACTGACTTGTTTACCTTCACTTCACAGCAGGTTAACAGTGTGCCTGCCCCCATGTGTAGGTACCTCACAACTCTTTTGATGCATGCCTGTTTCATTCTTAAGATAAAAGGAATACAGAGAAAATGTTAAAGACCATACAAGAAACTACATGCTTATTAATAAGCTTACCTGAAATCACCCCAACCCTACTAGAGGCTCTGGCAGGAGCAGGCCTTAACACCTCACCTAAGGGGTTTTCTTGGGGTTTCAAGGGCTGATAACCATAGGAATTACATTAGCATCTCTCTCCTCCTAGAGGAGTTAAATACAGTTCCACAATAAAACACACACAGTTGTGTTTTTAATACAATGAACCACAAAGGTATTAAAGAAAAATTGCATCTCAAGTTAAGCACCTCACTTTTTCAAAGTAACAAACCTGCCATTCACAAGCAAGCTACAAATAAAAGCTTCCTCGCCTTTAGTGCTGTGTATGGGGAACTGAGACAGCCTTACCAGGAAGCTAGCTAGCAGAAGGTGAACATGGTCAGGACACAGTCAGTAACAAGCTTCTTTTTTTTCCATAAAAGGAAAGTGCATCTGCGACCAGATAGCATATCAGCAAGGACTAAATGGTCATTTCCAAGTGCAAGCCCATCTCCTTTCTGAAGTGTCTTGTACTGTCTATAATCTTCCTTATAAGAGACTGGAACCACAGTATTTCCGGACTCTGGTGTGTGTTATCTGATTCTGTTGTGCGCATGCCTTCACTCCCCTTTCTTGTCCTTAAAGAGTATGGAATTATTTTAGGAAGATGCTCTGATTGAGGTGAAAGGAAAGCAGTGTGAATGGGTTCAATGCAGAGGGGTCTTTCTGCATTAAGCTTTTCTTGGATGCACTGATGTTAGAAGGGCTGAAGTATAGTATGTGTCTGGAGTATCCCTGGAAGAAAGTAGCAGAGGGGAGCCTTTGATACTGCTGGACATGATGGCCTTCTCCCTCCATTTTTCTCTTCTGAGTAAATTTGACTGTAGAGGCAGGCTGTGTGTGACTTCTTTGACAAATGCTTACAGCCCTCTCTGCTCCAGGTCCAGTCACCTGTGGACTCAGCCACGATGTCACCAGTGGAAAGGACAGCCGCATGGGTTCTGAATAATGGGCAGTATGAAGAGGAAGAGGTGGATACCGAGCAGCAAGATGAAGTCAAGCATGCTGAGAAGGTAATTGTATTGTGCATTCACCAGACTGAGCTCTTAGACCTGAGGCTTCCACTGAGCTCCTATCCACAGCAGCAGGGTGAACTGTTCAGAATGGTGGCATATCCTGTTGTGCCAGGGTCATGCTTTCAAATGCAGCTATTACTAGCACAGTTTTCCCTTCCAATGTGAAGAGGGATTTTTTGTATTCCCATCCTGTGTAGGCTACCCACAACTAGTGCATTGCACGGTTTCTGAACACAGATCTAATACGGTTCAAAAGCATATTGGGATGGTTGCAAGCTTTGTTTGAAACCATCATCAAACACGTCTACAGACTAAAACAGCGTAGGCGTGGCCAGAGCCTCATAACTACAGGCGAGTCGCATCTTACACAGGGGTTATGTTCTGTGGTCAGCGCATAAAGCAAAAACTGCACATAGTCAAAACTCATTGAGTTTAATGGTGGGTGGAATCGCCCACCCTACAGGTACAGTTTTTAAATTGTTATTTTTCTCTTTTTTTTTTCCTTTTTTTTGCTGACTACATGAAGCTGAAATCGCACATGTTAAATGTGCCTAAGATGCGACTCACCTGTACATCTATAGCTGATGCTTGCTGTTTACCTCTTTGAGACCGAAAATATCATATTGCCTCTGTATAAATCCATGGTATGCCCACATCTTGAATACTGTGTGCAGATGTGGCTGCCCCATCTCAAAAAAGATGTATTGGAATTGAAAAAGGTTCAGAAAAGGGCAACAAAAATGATTGGGGGTATGGAACGGCTTCCGTATGAAGAGCAATTAATAAGACTGGGACTTTTCAGCTTGGAAAAGAGATGATTAAGGGAGGATATGATTGAGATCTATAAAATCATGAAAAGAGTAAATAAGGACGTGTTGTTTACTCCTTCTCATAACACCAGAACTAGGGGTCACCAAATTAAATTAATAGGCAGCAGGTTTAAAACAAACAAAAGGAAGTATTTTTTCACACAACGCACAGGCAACCTGTGGAACTCTTTGCCAGAGGATGTTATGAAGACCAAGACTATTACAGAATTCAAAAAGAGCTAGATAAGTTCATGGAGGATAGGTCCATCAATGGCTTTTAGTCAGGGTTGGCAGGGATAGCATCCCTAGTCTCTTAGGGGTGGATCACTTGATGATCATTCCCTCTGGGGCACCTGGCATTGGCCACCACTGGAAGACAGGATACTGGGCTAGATGGACCTTTGATCTGACCCAGGATGGCTGTTCTTATGTTCTTGTATAAATCATGTCATTTAAATATATTAGATGCTGTTAGTCTCATTTTCTGTTATTTAAAGTAACGCTGGTACTGGGGTATTCTATCAGCTCTGTGTTCTAATGTTTGTGTGAATTTTAAGGGTCATGAAAATGAGTCTGGTTATTAGCCAGAGCAAGGGTTAATGTGGGCACATATTATGCAGCCTAGACCAACAATAGCCTTCATGTTCTTCCTGTCTATGGCTTCACCTGATCAAAATGCCAGTTGTTCAGATTGTGTAAGTGCTTGGTGTGGTGCACAAATGTCCTTTTTTCACATCTGTAATTTTCCAATATGATTTGAAGAAATGTGAATCTCCTGACATCTGTCAGCAGTGTAGTGTGTTCCCGGGCATTTAATTGTCCTGTCTGTTTATAGCACCAATATGCATTATTTTCCAAATAAGCATGCAGGCATATGGGTGCCACCGTGATGGGGGCCATAGAAGTTCCGAGATAAATTTCTTGGGATTGGGACAAAAAATAAAAACAGAGTTTTAGGATGAGTGAAGGACCTATAAAGGGAGAATGAAATGTACAGAGGTCAAGTCCATTGTTAGAGGGGAAACTACCGGAAGGAGCAGTCAGGAGAGAGAATCAAACTTCAGCAAAGTAAATGCCACAAAGGCTCTGTCGTATAGTGTTTTAATGTGCTAAGCATCTGGACATCTGACTTCAAACCTTGATTAGGTCTTAACGGAAAATGAGTTGTTTGGATCCCAGTCTCGCATATAGTGGATATTTGTTCACATCAGACAACCATCATACAGATAGGCACTTTTAGCACCTATTGGAGAGCCTATTCCAAGTTGCTAGGGATTATACTGTCAGGACTGAGGCACGGTGGCAGGGTGTGTGGATATCCAGCAGTGTCATAGCAGGGGTGATGGAGGGGCAACATTAGAAAATGTTAGATTTGTATGGGTAGAATCTTGTATTCGTCCATAGTTGACCATAGCGACTGGTTCTAGCCTTTCCTGTCATTTTCCTCATTTTCTGTGTTGTTAAAGAGAACAATGCTCACCTCACAAAAATATCTCAACTCCTCTATCTAATTAGCCCCTTTGTTTCTCATTCTGTCCCTTCTACTCTTGTCTGCAGTACGAGCAAGAGATAGCAAAGCTGAAGGACCGTCTGAAAGTGTCGAGCCGCCGATTGGAGGAATATGAGCGGCGTCTTCTGGTACAGGAGCAGCAAATGCAGAAGCTGCTGATGGAATACAAGACGAGGCTGGAAGACAGTGAGGAACGACTACGCAGGCAGCAGGAGGAGAAAGACAGTCAGATGAAAAGCATCATTAGCAGGTAAGAGGAGAGCACCCTTTTTGAAAACTTTGTTGGAAAACATGGAAAGTCTAGAGACTGAAGAAACCCAGTTGATTAACTTTTTCCTTTGACAAGAAGAGCATGATATTTTGCAGGCTGGCAGGCATCTCTTGTCCTCACTTAAACCCCACAATGCTTCAGAAAAGGTCTCATCCACATTTTACTGATGGAGAAACTGAGACACCGGAGTTAAGTGACTTGCATGAAGGGCTGAGGAAAGGATCCAAGACCTTAACCCTCAGATCTCTGTTCTAGTCATTAGGTAGACCACACTGCTTTGAAACAGGGAAGGAGCTCCTCTTAAAGTGTGGGCTATCAACACTGGAATCAGTGGTCCTGTCACTGTTGAATTTTGGCATTGTTCTCTGTGTAACGATTGAGTTTAGCCAATTGAAGTTGACAAAGGGGCAAATCAGCTGCAGAATATTCCTCTTAAAAGGAATAGAGCCAGTTGTAGGGTGACTGCATTGTCTGAAACTCTCTAGAATTGTATTAAGATTTCCTGATCCCTTTCAATGTCCCAGGCTAATGGCGGTTGAAGAGGAGCTAAAGAAAGATCATGCTGAGATGCAAGCAGTCATTGATGCAAAGCAGAAAATTATTGATGCACAGGTAAGGAGTTTTGGAAGCATTTTTTGTACAGATACCATAGGCCCCACCATAGTGTCCCATGCAGTCGCCATGTCAAATCTATTAGATAGTGCTTAGCATTATTTTCTCGCTCCGAATACAGCATCAGCCCATGGCATTGCACATACTACTTGCCTCCTTTATGGAGAGAGTTCTGTCTTCACTCAACAAAGACTGCAGCATTCAGCACCAATGTGATGCAGCGCATTATGGAGTTAATTGAAGCCTCTAAGAAAGAAGTGAGCTCTTGCTGTGTAGCATTGCATAATATACTGCTAAAGTGGTGTGCTTGACTTCAGCTGACTGTGTCTGTAGTCAGTCTTGGAATAATGCCTACTGTGGCATGAATCTCCAGTGCTTGCCTTGGCTGATTAGCTGTGGAAAAGGGATCTAGTGAATGAGGCACATAGGTGTAAATAATGCAGTTCAGCTCTTCCAGTGTTTGGAAGTATTGGTTCAAATCTGTTTGGCTTCCTTTCTGTATTGGTGCTCACCCCAATAGAAATGAAGCTGATAAAATATACAACCAGTATATTTCTGATCTCTGCCTGCTGCATTATGCTTGTGAGACTCTTTTTCAAGTGCCTCTCATGCTCAAGAGTGTAGAAATCTCTCCTGCTTTTGTGTTTTTAATTATTAGTGTCACTTCCTAGTTACAATTTTAAAATATTTAACTTTACCAAAGATACATGTAACAACAGTATCCCAGGTGGTTTCAGAAAGTCATCTCTCTATGACAGGCAGGAAGTGCCAGAACCACTGAGTTGCGCTTGGAATTTCTCTCCCTTGACATACGTGAGGTTATGTATTAATCTAGCCAAAGATACTATTGGCATATTAGAGCAGAAGTGTGAGCAAGCAGGAGAGGGTACGTGTTAGCCAATTTGTTTCATTATGGATAGCCAACAGTAATGAGATCTGGAAACATATGAGCTCTGTATTGTCACTAGGGAAAATATACAATGAAAAGAGACCTCAAAGATTTTGTAGAGGCAGAAATGTATTCTTCAGGAGGTTCTATTTTGGAATCCAGAAAAGTTTTAGCCTCTGAGGAGGAACACTTGTGTGTGCGGTCCCCCAGCACATTTTCCTGTAGCTTGTCCTTTAGAGATGCTAGACTTGAAAACTAGAGGATTTGGACCTATGCCGTCTAATATGAACAAATCACTTGAGTACGGTACCTTGTCCCTTGCATTCTGTTCAACTGCAAAATATTTAGACTTCTAGGACAAGAAGATAATCCAGCTGGAATTACTTGCTCCCACACACCCTGCAGGATGTTCTCACTGAGGATGCCAGAACAGAAGTCGTCCTCTTTTGATATAACCTAAGTGAACAGGAGAATGAAAGGCTTTCTGTGTTCACTGACACTCAAAACCTAGGGCTAGAGAGGAGTCTACAGGGGGCTTATATTTCATTTGACTCCTGTGAAGAAAGCAGAATAGAAGATCCTTTCTTCATGCAGATGGACTTTTGAGGTAGGCTGATGGTGGCGTGGGGACATGAATGAAACAAGCTAATTTTCATACTTGGGTACAGTCTTAGAGTCTCATTGTCCCAAACTGATGGAGCTCAGGCATGTCCAAAAACCAACAACTTGGACTTCAAGACTTCAGGGAGGAAGGTGGATACCTCTTCTCTGACCGTCCCCACACCAACTGTCTGACGGGGGGCCTGGGCATCCTCCTCCGAGTGGGCCATTCATCTGCTGTCTCCAACCTGAAGTAGAGGGATGTGATCAGTGGCATACCAGGCAGCATACAGAGCAGCATAAAAGGCTTTTATAGATAGTTCTTGAAGATGATGGTTGTGATGGGTTTGATCACAGAAACCCCCTTGGGACTGTCACCTGCTATTCTGAGACTACCTCTGAGCCCGTTTTCTCTGCCCATTTGGGCCTCCAGAATCCTGCCTTGTAGAGCCAGATGGGCCAATCTGCTCCAGCATAGACCCAGGGTCTGACCCACACCTCCAAAGCTGCAGACTAACTGAAAACAGCTCAAGACGTTCTCCTGTCTCTAGCACCCAGACACCCAGCTTCCAATGGGATCCAAACCCCAAATAAATCCATTTTACTCTGTATAAAGCTTATGCAGGGTAAACTCAGAAATTTGCCCTCTATAACACTGAAAGACAGATATGCACAACTGTTCTCCCCCCCCCGCTCCTCCCCACAAGGTACTAATTACTTACTTTGGATTCAATAATAAACAAGTTATTTTTATTAAGTATAAAAAGTAGGATTTAAGTGGTTCCAAGTAATAGCAGAAAGAACAAAGTAAGTTATCAAGCAAAATAAAATAAAATACGCAAGTCTAAGCCTAATACATTAAGCAACTGATTACAGATGAAATCTCACCCTCAGAGATGTTCCAATAAGTTTCTTTCACAAACTGGATTCCTTCCTAGTCTGGGTCCCGCAATCACTCACACCCCCGTAGTTACTGTCCTTTGTTTCAGTTTCTTTCAGGCCTCTCTTGGGGGTGAAGAGGCCATCTTTTGAGCCAGCTGAAGACAAAATGGAGGGGTTTTTAGGGCCTTTTATATTCTTTCTCTTGTGGGTGGAAACCCCTTTGTTCTCCTGTGCAAAGTCACAGCAACAAGATGGAGTTTGTAGCCACCTGGTCAAGCCACATGTCCATGAATGATTCAGCTTTTTGCAGGCCGATGCCATTGTTTACATGTTAGTTTGAACGTTCCCAGGAAACGTTTTAGATTGGCGTCCCCCAAAGTCCATTGTCAGTTAAGTGTTTCTTGATTGGGCACTTACTGAGAATAGTTCTTTCTCAAGAAACTGACCAAATGCTTCATTGAGGCTACTTACAATCAAACACAGTGAGATACAAAAACATAGCCAATATCCATAACTTAAAATACAAAAATGATACACACAGGCTACATAATCATAACCAGCAAACTACAACTTTTCCATAGACACCCCACTTGAGCTCTTCTGTACAAGACCTGGTGCAACCATAGGACCCTGGTTGCAACAATGATCTATATGGTCACAGTTCATGCCAGTAACGTCACAATGGTGAATCCCATCTGGATGGTGAACTTGCTTTCAGGGCTTGCCAGCTGCAATGAGGAAGTGCATGTGCTGAGATCGGGGTGTGGAGTAGCACTGTAATAGATACAGAGAAATTGGTGGGCAGGGGTCATGTAGCTCATAATCAGCCTAGAGTGATCATGTCTGAGTAGAGAGGAATTTCCCCTCCCCTTTCTTTACCAGTCTATGCCAATAGCCCTTCATCCTTGCAATACTGTGATTGTTCCAGGAGCAACACGATGGGGATGTTGCATGCCAGAGAAGTTCAGTCCCTCAGTGGCAGCCTGCAGAAGGGAGGATTGTTGTTGGTTAACCCCTCCATGCTGAAGGGTGCAATACCTCAACATGATGGCTAAATGTTGTGGCATGATCACCAGCAGTGCAAATTGCTTGAAGGGATCAGCCAGGTGAGACAGAGTTCTGTACACATCCTGTACACTAACTCTGGTGTTTCAATGGCTAGGAAAAGTAACCTTTTTCAAAATGGAGAAAGAAGTTTTCTCTTTTAATCAAATTTCCTTCACAGCCCAGTGCCCTAACCCCCTCCATATGGGAAACTTGGGGTTGATTTCTGGACCTCGTCTCTCATGCACCAAACCAACAAGAACTATGGGGTTGGATGGGCGAGCACATCAGTGAACCCACAGAAACACAATACCAGTAGTCCAGTCCTGTCATTGGATAGAGTTTCATGGCCATGATGCAAGGGCTTTTGGGGATCCTTGAGCAGAAAAAGAATGTTGGCAGGGAACTCAACACCCAGTTGCAGAGGACACAGCTGTCTGAGGAACCAGATGTCTTTTACTGTTAATTGATCTGCCTCAAATTACAAAGGAAGATTGTTCTCAGGCCATGATTTGTTGACAAGTGAGATTTAATACACCAGGGTAGAGAGGTCATTTTCTTTAGAGATAGTTGGAACAGAACTGGATCCTGGTTTCTCATTTTCAAGATGAAAATGAATGCTACGACATAGCAGTGAAGGACATTGGCTTCCTGTCTCTTTCTTCACCACAGAATGCTTTGCAGGAATTGCTGTCTTGTCCTGGGTTCAGACTGTGGCATCCGTTATTAAACTATGCACAACAGTCTTGTTGTTAAACTGACTATGTTACATTACTCACAACTTTACAGCACAACATTTGTAGATGTTGTGAATCCAGAGGCCCTCTCTGTGCTTCCCAGAGTGGAAAGAGAGTGGTCTGGGTGACGGTAACCTCCCCAGAGAATAGCAGAGTTGCAAAGTGACAGAACAAATCCTGCATCTTGGCAGGGGCTAGCCTAGATGATCCTTGTGGTCCCTTCTAACCCTGTGACTCTATGATTCTATGAAATAGGCCAATTGCTATTGGAAGTGACATCTCCACTGTGTTAAATTACAGGTCATAAATGGGGATGAGATAATTCAAACAGGCAAGTAAACCCAATCAGTTCTCTAGCTGAGCAGTACCCAGCCCTGGCCTAGTGCACTGACCTCCTACACATTCCAGCTCCTACCACTCCCTGCACCTAATTCATGTGCATTAGGAACATGTTTGGTTAGATTGCATTTTCCTTTGGGTGAGGCGGTACCAGCAGGGTGCATCTCCTTTTGCTCACCAAGCTCATGCCTTCAAGATTGATATTCTGGTTAAAGCTTTTCAGTTGTTCTATCCATGTTTGGGCTGAGTTTTCAATTACTTCATGTACTGAGCATGCTCAATCAGTGCCAGAAAACACCCCATTTTTAACTCTTTGTAAGGCTAAATTTTTTTAATAGAAACTTTTCTTTCGAAAATGAATGGGGAGATTGTCGGGGAAGGGAGGGACGTCAACTGGCTGAGGAAACAGATCTCTGCTAAGTCAAGTATTTTTCTTTCTTCCTCTCAGATATTGCCCCTGCTTTTTTCCCCTTTCTGGACCAGGAGCAGTGAAATGATAGGACAATGAGTGGTCATGGCCCGATCTTGCTATTGATCTCTACTGACCCTGTTACCTCCCTCAGCTCTGTTATACACACAGCTCAGTCTGCAAAGGGCTGTTATACAAGCAGCACCTAAACTCTGTTTTGAGTCCCCCACCTTTATTCATTTGGGGAAACCCTTGGGAAGAACAGCCATTCTCCCTGACTGCACATGTGCCATTCAGCTGACATGCTGGGATGTGAACCTCATGGGGCTGCTGTAAAACTTATGTCTCCTGAGCAACACGTCTGAATTATCTATCCCTTAATGTGTGTGCCTTCCGTGCATCATTTTTCCTTCCCTTTGTTTCTCAGTGGACTGGGGTTGGACTGCGCAGAGACTGCATGCAGCTTTTTAAAAAAATTAGAATATGAAATAAGTCAATCGGCTGATAGCACGGAAGCCTGTTTACCTGCTGCAGTCTCCATTGCTGCTTTGTGTGGTTGCATTTTTTTAAAGGCAAGACAAAAATTGCAAGCTTATTTGTACATCAGTCTCCTTGGTTTGAATCCCCCTTCTCAGTGCCTCACCTCAGATAGCACAGTTGATTTATTTTTTTATGTATTTAGTGCATTCAACTATCCTTTAGCTTTTAAATACTTTATTGCTTAAAGTGGAAGCTAGCATTTTCTGTGTCAGAAGAATTAAAACCAGAACAAGAGGACCTTTGATTTTGTAGAGTCCTGGAGCAACTCCGAGCTGGAATGGGTCTAGGAACAGTGTGTTTTGTTTGTTTTTTTTGTGTTTTGTTGATGCCATCTTCCTCCCTCCCTCTCACCCCCCCCCCACTTCCCTTTTACCCCTCCCCGTCCCCACCAAGTAACCCGTTAGTTTTAGCTTTTGGCTGCTTTTCTCCTGTGTTGCTGTTGCACCCTCACTGTTGCTGGTGACTGCAGGCTGCCATTATTTGCTGATTTAATTTCAAACATACTGTGAGTGTATACTGAGCACTCTCCGTGCAGTCTTTAGAGACAATGACCCTTACATACCGTCTGCACTTTTCTTTGCAAAATGAAATCTCCCACCCCTTATTTTACTGCTGCCTGTTTCTGTTTTCTAAATTTTCCAATAAGAGAGAAAATTCTAAATCCTGGAAGGCTTTTGCGCCTTCATCAGCCTTGTGAAAGGGCCGGAGGGTGAAAACCCTGAAATAAATAACCCCCATGACTGGATTAGTTAACTAAGTATAACAATGACTTATTGGCAGCTTCCATCATGTAAAGAAACCAGAGACCAAACTGGGGTGGGCGGAGCCTATGACAAACTGGGGCCATAGTACCTCCAAAAAACAGAAAGAGGCAGAGACATCCCTATTCCACAGGGAACGCTGGTAAGGATGTATCTGCCTAGAAAGTATCTGAAGACTTGATCACAGCACAGGCAATGGAAGTTCCCGACAAAGAAAGGGTTTAAGGAAATGCTGTCCTGAGTGGAATGGCTTTGATTTATTGTGTGTGTTTCAGGAGAAGCGGATCGTGTCTCTGGACTCCGCCAACACTCGGCTGATGAGTGCCCTGACGCAGGTGAAGGAGCGCTACAGCATGCAGGTCCGCAATGGCATCTCCCCCACCAACCCCACCAAGCTTTCCATCACGGAGAATGGTGAATTCAAAAACAGCAGCTGCTAACAGGTTAGATGCTGCTGGCTACCTCCCCAGGGGCAGGGCAGAAGGAAGCAGACTCAAGAAAGCCAAACACAGACTCCTTCCAGGTTTACAGAATGCTGCTAAAAGAAAAACTCTGGATTAGGGAAATATAGCCCACCATTCAGAGCAGGATAATAAGGGCAAGGGCCCTCCATATTGCTGTGTATATACATAGGGAGCCTATTGTGGGCCATGTACAGAAAACGCCACTGTAATATACCAAAAGGAAGTCAACCATGTAGATTTTTTTAATTATTGCTATTTTTATTATTATTTTTTCCTCTTTTTCAAAGCACTGCAGTTCTTGGGGAGGACGAAGAGGAAGAGAGAGGAGTGTGTGCACGCATGTCCGGTGTGGGTGAGGGTGTGAGCGAGAGACACAGAAGCAGTTGGTTACTTAGAAGCTGTACATATCAGGGTGATTGATACAAGCACATGGAGTGAAGTGAAATATTAGTTAGATGAATTGAATTATAAAAGAGACTTGTCTGCCGATTTTAACCTTCTCTTCCCCAGTTCTTTAACTGAATACGAACCTTCATGCAGGAATACTGGATCCTGTTGGCTTCTGTATCTGCTATTGCTAGGATACAGGCAAAAGGCTATTCCAGTCTCTCTGAGCATACTGGGTAGGAACTCTTTAGAGCTGTAAGCCTATCTCCTTGTGGTCTGCTCAAAGCCAGGCTTTCCACTTAATAGACAAAGGGAATTTGCAGTTTTAAAGGTGGGATATTTTTACCCCAGTTGTAGTAAGGTTTGATTTTTCCTTTTTAGAGTTTACAGAACTGTAAATACGTGTGTTTTTTGAACTGCAGTACAATTCCCAGTGTGCACACAGTCTATTGTCTCAATGCAGTAGCTATCCAAATCTGTTCTCCACTCTCCATTAGAAATAATCAGGTTAGTACTGTAAGGAAAGGGCTAACCAAAGGGCACCCACGCCTTGCGCAATAGATCAGTGAACTTAAAATAAAAGTTCCTAGTTTATTTTTAACTTTGTCTTGTTCAGTTTCACTTTCACCGTTTCACCCATTGGGTTATCAGGTATCACAACATCCAGAGATGCTTTCTCCAGACTATGCATGATTTTTTTAACATCTCCACCCCGCCCAAATTAAATTTGCCTTTCTATTAATGTTTTTTGAGTTCTGTACTTATCCAGGTTTTTGCCTAGGTGAGTTTACAGCTGAACCTCAATGTCCCCCATGGTGATGTGCTTGCTTCCCCCAGGAGCAGATTTTTGCAGGATGTACATGAATGCTCATCCTGAAATTATAAAGTGACCTTGAGGGAAGGAAGATTCTGTAATATCACATGCCATACAAGATTAACAGGAATTACACAGTATTGCCAACTCTCATGGTTTTACCAGAGGTCTCAGAAAACTTAGTGTGGGTATTTTAAAGCCCCAGCTTCTGGAGATAAATGATTGTGAGAATCTTCACTTTCAGTTTGTAAAAAAAGTACATTTTTAGCTCTTGTTATTGCAGAGAAAGCATGAACGTGTGAATCTTAAAGGCTCAGCACAAAGCAAGTTAAAAGGACCCTAAACTAGACAAATTCAAATTAGAAATTAGGTAAAAATTTCCAACAGTCAGGGTGATGAATCATTGGAACAAGCTACCAAGAGAAGTGGTGGATTGTCCATCTCTTCATGTCTTTAAATCAAGATTGGATACCACTTTGGAAGATACGCATTAGTCAGACACCAGTTATTGGGTTCAATCCAGGAGAGACTGGGTGAAATTTGAGGGCCTGTGTTATTCAGGAGGTCTGACTAAGTGATCTGATGGTCCGTTCTTGCCTTAAGCACTATGAATCTATGAAAACTTACTATTTTAAAAATCTTGGGGTTTCTAAACTAATCTCATGACTTTTGGGGGCCTGATTTGAATTCTCTGACTGCTTGGGGTTGGCAATATTGTCAATAACCTTAATTTAGAGTCGTTTGTCCAAGTTTGTTTGCTGCATCAAAATGAATTCACTCTTAAGGCTGATTCTGTTTGTTTGTTGTAAAGCGCAATATGTTAACTGTGTGAGTTAAGTTATTTCCATTAAATATACAGGCGCACACATATATTTACATATATAACTATGCACAAAAACAGAGAGACCATATCTCCTGTACTGTAGGACATATAAAGTAAAAATGTATGACTCTCTCTTAGTAAGACCTTGGTAGTTACTTCCATTGAGAGGTAGAAAATTTACCTGAAGTGAGTAGGAATTTATTTTTAATGTTCTTTCAGTTCCAAGCTGCTTCCTCCGCCTACTTCTCAAACATGATAGGTACTAAAGAGCAAGGAGAGATCCTGCTTAATGTTCTTGAAGCCACACAGACAAGTTTGTGGAGGCTTCTGTGCTAATGGGACCATATAATGGATTGGCACGGTAGTAATCCTTTTTTAACTTTCCAAACAATGTTTTCCAACTTGGGGTCATTGTGACCCCTGCTATTTTCTCCCCTGGGAGCTGTGCCTTTCACTCTCTCCTCTTAACCACATACCAAGGCTGTAGTCATAGCAACAGCTGTAAATCCATTTGTCTATTGTAAGTAGCTCTCACGTTTTTGCGAGAAGCTGTTGTCCAATGAAACCCCCTTTAGCTTAGCGTTTTTGTGTGGCTTGCAGACAGCTAGTGCACACCTCCCCCTGTTATATAGCTGCACACAAATTAAGTGACATTCACTATAATTACCCCAGATTATATTTACCCAGCTGTGCTATGCAAAATCTTTTTCCTAAAAGCAGCCCTGTAGATGGGTGGATACTTTAATCATATAGTATATACAGCATGTGGTGTCGGTGGATTTTTTCTCTGAAGTTCAAGATTAAGCAGCAATTGAATGCTTTGTCTATGCATTATTTTGTGGGGGCTAGAAGAAGGTTTACATGGACATACAGACTCCAGTCAAAATGTCATTCTCGTGGTGCTAGGCTAACACTGCTGAGGGAGATGGAGATGACCAGAGCTTTATGGTAATCCACGAACAATCACTGTTTGAGATGTGTGATTAGATGGTGAAGGCTCTTGGGAATGTATTGTGCACTTGCCTTTGTGTGAGGTTCACACAGGCTTCCGCCAAGAAATTCAACAGGGACAGCATCTTTCAATGCATATCGTATCAAATCATCACCATCAAGTTACACATAGCCTACTGAGGACCATTGCACCATCAGAGTTGATGGCATCTTACTTGGCATCATAAGGTGAAGTTCCCTATGCATAGGATAGAGTGCTTTTAAATACAACTGCTCCTGGTTTTCAGAGGGGATTTTGTAGCTGCTGAAAGGTTATATAATGGGATTGGAGCTATCTTGAGTAATGTATAAAAACATGCACATCCTCTTGTGCTTTTCTTCAGTGTCACCCTGGAAAAGGCCACTGTTCTGGGGCTCGGTCAATACAGCTTGTTGCTGTGCTGATGTTTCTGTTGGTTTATAATTTCCTGCTCAGGTTAAGGTGGCAGCTGCACAATATTGTTAGGTGAAATCAGATTAAATACGGAGGAGAACATTACACCTCTGTGTTCTGCAGACAGGCCTTGCTCCCCCTTGATTTTAAAGCTGCTTTCTAGGGAGACTTTCATTTGTTAAGATACTTGAGTATGTGACATTGCCAGCTTCTCTTTTGTCCAGTCTAATAAAATTCAAGTGGCATTAAAACGTGCAGTAACAAGAAGAGAGCCTCATGGTCCATTTTAATATGAATGGAACAATAAATGTTTTGAGATGAGCAAGTCTCTGCATTTCTGCAGGAATGAGAGAAAAAATAATTAGAACAAACTCTGCTAATGAACTTTACACCTTTTTAGGGTTTCGGCTAGTACATTGACAAATCCCCTAAATGTAGCAGGCCACGTGTAATGCGATCGTGGGAGACTGGCCCCCTTCACTTGAGGACAGGAGAGGTAATGTAGGAAGGCTATAGACATCTCTAGAACCTCTATATGTTTATTCCCAACTTTGGGCTGCCTCCAAGTGTTGGGGAGGCATTGGGACAGGGCTGCTAATGGAAAAGGAAGGTGTGAGGATTCCTTGTCCCAAGCTCTCTGGTGCCATCAGTTTCTATTGAGCATCACAGTTTGTGGTTAAACATTATTTTGACTTTAAGGAATGGCTCTTGTCAACTGATGCTCCAAACCTCAACCTAAAACTGCAGCTTTCCACTGTCTGTGACTTTCACTAAATCTAATTTCCTCACCCTTCATTTGAGCTGTGCTGAGTGAGAGAGAGACTTTACAATATACCTTTGCATTCTTAACAGTTCTCAGTGTGACACACAGGCCTCAGGCCAACAGACATCTCTTTGGCCAGCCATTGACTGTGTGCTTGTGGTGCTATTTCTCACCCCTGCTCCTTGACAAAGAGAGTGTAGAAGCACTACTTGTATCCCGGTATGATGGGGCTAATCGTGACCTTGGGGATTAGGTGCTTGTTGGCCACATCCATGACTCTTGTTTTATAGTGGTCCCTCGAAAAAGACAAATTAACTGAGAGACCCTTTCCTATGCCAGTCAGTTGGATTTCTGAATTTTAAATAAAAACTCTTGAGCTACTTGTGATATTGCAATTAAGCACAATACCATGTGTTGTGCTCTGGCGATTTGTCAAATTCTTGATGCTGTATGCTGCATTGATGAGGGACAAAAGTAATCATAATGGCAAGAGAAGCAGTAAATATCTCAGGAGAGGAGGAGATGCTAAGGGTGAGTAAATGGCTTAAACCTGGCCTAATCTCTAGGACCCTTCTTCGCAACACAGGGAATTCAGGCCCTAAAGAAGGAAAAGGGGTGGGAGCTGGATTCACTAAGCATCTACTGTTTTTTCTTCAGTGGATAGAAATGGGTATTGATGTATATAAATACATACACAGCTGCATATAGCTGCACATTTCAAACATTCTCTCTTAGAAACCTTCTCATATCATGAGAGAACCCGAGTAGGGTGGAGAGAGATGTGCGTATTTCCTAGCTAGTGGACATAGGTTGTGTTCTGTGGTTGGATAACCTCTATATGTGGCCATCCCAGAATGGTTTTTCTTTTACATTATTGCAAATGCTTTGGCATATTTTTTTTACTGTTTGTATTAATTTCATGCTCTAATGCTGGTTCAAACCACCAGCTTTTAACTAACCAATGGGTCAGTGATTTAACAGTGGTGTATGCAATGTATGTTGGCCATATTCATTTGCTGAGTTACCAATGTGATGTATGTACAAATCCTGTTTATGTGTTCTGTAAAAATGTCTACATTGCTCTTGGGGAACAATTCATGTCTGTTAAACCATTACTTGTATATTTATATTGTTGATTAACATTAACCAAATAGGACATTATCTGGTAAATCACTATTCTCCAACTGTGTGTGGGATAGATTTAAAGGGTTACATTTAGGTTGATGCTTTCAGTCACTTCCTTCCCTACATTAAATTAGCTCCCATGAGAGAGAGAATGTCATCGTGAATCACTCCTGCCAGGAATCCTACCTGTACAAAAATAGATTTTCTATTTCAAGGGCCTTAATGAGAGTGTTACTACACAGGACTATTTTACAATGATAGCTCTAAATAATTTATTTTTTAGTTCCACAAATTACACCTTAAAAGAAGGAATAAAGTTGGTTTTCAAAACCATATTTTTATGCTAGTAGCACTGGACTGTTCAGTCTCTGAGCTCCATCTCTGCATTTCATTGCCTGGGTTTGTTCTAAAGAAGATTTATTTTTGTTCTGTGAATAATTTTTCCAAGGTTCTTGTATATGTACAGATATAGATACATTTGAGGTCTTTTATTGATATTCCTACAAAGAATACAAATAAACTTTAACTTTAAACAGTTGGGACTCATCTGCCTGCATTGATTACAATCCTACTGCTCTCTCTGCTGGGTGATTGTATGTATGTGTTGGGTTAAAAAAAACATATTTTTACTAGTGAAAAAAAATTGGCAAGGGAACAGTATAACTCAGCATCTGGGACAGTTTGCATTGCAACTCTTTGAGCTATCCAAGTAGGGTTACCAGGTGTCCAGTTTTCAACCATAATGCCTCGTCAAAAAGGGACCCTGGTGGCTCCGGTCAGCACTGCTGACTGAGCCATTAAAAGTCTGATTGGCAGGGCTAAGGCAGGAACCGTGGCCAACAGGAGCTGTGGAGGTGGTGCCTGCGGGAGAAGGCAGCATGCAGAGATGTCTGGCTGTGCCTCCACCCATATCGCTGCTTCCGGGGAGCCCGCAAGGTGAGCCTACACCCTCTCCCACACCTCAACCCTCTGTCCCAGCTCTGAGCTACCTCCCATACCAACCTCCCTCCCGGAGCCTGCACCCACTCCTGTACCTATCCCAAATCCAACCTCTCTCCTGGAGCTGGCACCCCACACCCCTGCCCCAGCCCAAAACCACCTCCTGCACCCTGATCTCATTTCTGGCCCCAGCCCAGAACTCACACCCCCTGCTGGAGCCCTCCCCATATTCCACCCCGGTGAAAGTGAGCAAGTAAAAAAGAGTGGGGGCAAACGAGGGATGTGGGGGAGTGGAGTGAGCAGGAAACAGAGATGGTCTCTGGCTGAAGAGCGCATCAGAGATTGGGCTTTGAAATTGCAGCTCGCTGATGAGCACAATATGGTTTGTCATTTATTGCTCACGCTGCTCTCCATTAGAGATCCACGGAACCAGAATTCTATTCACTGATCTGGGTTAGGAATTCAGGTGCTGCACTTGGCATCAGTTCTAAAGTTTGTCCCCTTTGCTGAGCTCTCCTTAACTATGCAGTAATTCTCCCTGTCTTTGAATCTTCTTGTCCACATGAAATAGTCTAGCTATACTGGAGAGAGAGAGGGGGTGACACCCTGTGGTGAAACAGAAGTACTATCCACTCCAATCATCTTTTTAAACTTTACCCTTTCTCAAAGTTACAGGGGCACTTTCGGACAGAAATCATCTCTTTAAAAGAAATCCTTTAACTACGTTACTGCTAACACCGGAAGTAAAGAAAACACTCTCAACCGTCTGATTGTCTTTGCATTAGTTATTTTAGACACTTCGTGCATTTCTATCATCTTGGACCAAAAAGACACTCTCAGTTTTCCTTGTTTGTAGTAAATTTCTAATTTGCAAGTTCTCTTGTATTAGCCTCGCACAAAGCTGAATCCTTTGAGCTGCAGCCACTTCAAGGGAATGTTTATTCATAGATGCACATAGAGTGGTGGCTTCTTGCTAATAATGTATATATCACTCCATTTTATTCTCATGGAAAACTTTGTGTTGAGCATAGATTTGGTAAAAGCTCGTTTTTAAAATTGTCATTTAATATACAGGGCTCTAAAGGCCTGCACAGTGAATGTATGCAACTTTGTTCTCCTATTTCTTGTCACCACCTTGACCCTCCCATCTCTGTCCAGTTCTACATTTACCTGTTGGTGTCTTGTCCTTATAGACTGGAAGCTTTCTAGGGTTGAGTCCACCTTAATATACCTTTACATTGCCCAACACAAGGAAGGGCCTAATTCTGAATGAGGATTCTGGGAAGTGGGGCAAAACAAACAATGTTCTGGTGACAAACTGGTTGAGAATTCCCTCCTCCATGTCCTCTACAAGAGACACTATCTAATTTCCTTGTACCTTTCCTCAGCAGTTACCTACAATTATTCTACATCCCTGTCCCCCTGCCTGAAATGTTAACTTTACTTTTTATCTATGATCTACCCATACACATTCTGGTTTCAGTGTCCAAAATTATTTGTACCAAAAGAAGCATTTTTTCCCTTCTTTAGAGAACTCCATGTTAGTGCTGGGTCGTTTGGTCTGGTCTTGTCACAGTTCATAGCTGACCCATTTCAGCTGGAATGACCCTATGGGAAAACTCCCCTTTAGTATTTCTTCTACCTGAAGAATGTAAGAATGAAAGTTTTGTGGTTATACTGACACAAGAGTACATGTTTCTACTTAACAGAAAAGCTGCAGCTGTCTAAACCTGTGGGATACAAGCTTGCTTACACTTGAGCAGTATCCTCCTGAAAAGAGAATTCTCATCGTCTCTAGAACACCATACATTCCTGTCCTTCAGCTTTTCTGCTAGCCCTGCACATTAAATATCTCCACATCCTTAGAAGGTGTATTGAATTACTGCATTTCAGTGCAGTGATGTAGATTGAATATCCTGGCTGTAGACACAAAATGTTGTTTCCCTCTCAGTTTTTCCAGTAGCAAGTAATGAATACTTCGGTTTGTTTCCATGGAGCCAGAGTGAGGATCAGTTCTCTGCTGTCCTTTATAAGATCAGTGGGAACCACAGTTGCCAACTTTTACACAGTAAATAAGCACCCCGACTTTCACAATAAGCCAAAAAATCAAGCTAATCCCATTTCAAAATAAGGCCAAAACAAGCCAATCCCTAAGAACCCCAACACTCTGTGACTAGATCCCCCCGGTGTGCAGTCTGTGCAGGACTACCCCTGCTTACCCCCACTTGCCAGGAGTTGATAAAAAAAAAAAGCAGCAACAAACCAGTTAAGACAAAAACTAGCCCAAATTCTGCGTTTTTTTTTTCATGGGTTTGGTGTGTGTGGTGGGAACCTGTAACTATCCTGATGTGGCAGAACACCAGGTTCTGTGACTCAAACCAGCTTTCCACTACTTGCAGGAAATCCCCCTTAATACTTAGCCCAGTATCTGAGCAGTGTAGCTTTGTCTGACCAGGGAAGGGAGCTGCCATCCAAGTCCAGAATTCTGTCACCAGCAGTTACGGCTGGAGACACACAACAATGACCACTACATCGTTCCACCATTGACATATGCCAACTATAGACCCAGAGTTTGTGTTGATGGTTACAGAAGGGAGAGGAATATCCCAGTGATTAGATACTGGAAGTGAAGGGACGTGAGGAGGAAGGGACATGAATATGGAGTGAAACACTACTGTCATGGAGCTGTCTGGTAAAGCCTCTGTCATTCTTTCCTCCCTGTTGCCCAGGCCTTAGATTGCAGAGGGACTAATGTGTAGATACCAGCTGTAGTTGCATGGGAAAAGGGATGTCTCTCACGCATGAGGTATGCCCAAAAGGAAGAAAATTTTTGGTCTCCAATGAACAGACTGCTGTGGCTCACACTTGTGCACAACTCCCTTTCCCTCCCGCCCGCCCCCCCCCTCCCCCCCCCCCGCCGCCCAGCTCATTTTTCCCATGTGTAACTTACGTTGGTTTTCAAGCAGTTACCACACTGAAGCCCACCAGAAACTGTTTTGCAAACTGCTGCTACAGGTGGGGACCCTCTTTGAGAAGGACTGCATCTCACCTCACTCAGGAGCTGCTGTTTTATATCCTCAAGATCCAGCAGGGCCGGTGAGACAAAATCCACTTTCAGAATCATGTACCCAGTATCTACACAGGAGAAAAGTCACGTGAATGGAGGTGTAGTCCAGTGCTAAGCAAATGCTGCTTTTTCTCATCTATTGTACAATGGTAATGCCCCCAAATAAGTTACAATGTATCACACCTGTGCAATCTACTCACTCCTTAAAGGGTTGAGATGCATGATGCTTCCAGAATGGCTGCAGTCCATCTCCTCAAGATCATTGGCCTTCTATTTTCATGAAAATACACACACATTGAGGAAGGCAATTGAACTAAGAAAAGCTTGAATGGTTGCCTGAGCATAAAGTGTGTGCCCCTGCCTGTGCAAGACGGTCAGGTCTGAGCTGAATGCTGCTTCCAATGCCATTGTTAATTCCAATGCTACTGTCCCCGCTAGTGCCACTCACTGGCTATCCCTGAATGAGAGTTACAATGTTAAGCAGAGACTGAAAGGAAGAAGGTATGTTATCTTACTGGGAGAGAACTTCTACACAGAGTGCACATGCCCTCAGCATGTCAAGCTTAATAAAATGAGATTAGACTATACCATGGGTGACAGCATCCCACTCCATTGCTTTTCTCAGCTATGTCCACCAAGTGACATGGTTAAAGGATGTCACTCAGGGAAACAGCCACAGGTATCAAAGAGAAGCTAGATGGGAGATGTCCCTTATAAGCAGTTGCAGCCGCCCCTCTGCATCTGCCTCGCAGGGAGGCCATGCCTCCTCACAGTCTGATTTGCCAGAGCATGCTCAAAACAAACTGGAGGAATTAGCGGTACTCAACAGGCCCTGGCCTTCAAACAGGTAGGGGTCCCAAACAGTCTGGGTTCTGGCTAGTGACCAGGACAGAGCAGTACCAAGTTATAAGCCGAGTCTTCATGGAGGGCAGGGGAGTAAACAATCAGGCCTCTGGCCTGCAGTCAGGCAGAGCTGTAGTAGTTCATACGCCCAGCCTTCAAGCAGGGCAGAACAGCAAATAGTCAGGACTCTTGCCTGCAGTCAGGCAGAGCTGTAGCAAGTATAAGCCCAGCCCCCAAGCAGGTGGGAGAGGAGAGGGGATAAGCAGAGGCAAGGGGGGAGGCAGTAAACAGGCAGGACTCTTGCCTGCAGTCAGGCAGAGCTGTATCAATTTATCTGTGCAGTCTTTAAGGAGGACAGAGCAGCAAACTGTTAGGGCTCTAACCTGCAGTTAGGGCAAAGCGCCTGCAGTCTGTGATCCCAAGCTCTCGGTCAGGGCAGAGCAGCAAGTCATTAGGGCTTAGGCCGGGGTTGAGCATAGAGTTGCCAACCCTTGTGGTCTTGCTGGGAGTCTCCTGGAATTGGGCTCTATCTCCCACAGGCTACTGAAGCCAAACCAGATTTTAGGCTGCTAAAAGTCCGGTGGTGCAAGGGTCTAAAGCAGGCTCCCTGCCCTGTGGCATTCCCGGAAGCAGATGGTGCATCTCTGCGGCCCCTGGATGGGGGTAGGAATCTCCACAAGCTGCCTCCGCCCCAAATGCCGGCTCAGCAACTCCCACTGGGCGCAGCTGGGACCTGTGGAGACAGTGCCACGAAGGGCCACAGGGACATGCTGGCTGCTTCCAGGAACAGCGTGAGGCCAGGGCAGGCAGGGAGCCTGTCTTAGCCCCCTGCGTTGCTGACCGAGAGCTGCCTGAAGTAAGCGCTGCCAGGTTGGAGCCCACACCCCTCACTCTCTTCTTTACTGCACACCCTGCTTCAGCCCTGAGCCCCCTCCTGGAGCCAGCACCCCAACTCCCTGTCCCAGACCTGAGCCCCCTCCCACACCCAAACTCCCCCTCAGAGCCTGCACCCCTTACCCCCTCCCACACCCTGCCTCAGCCTGGTGCCCCCTCCTGCATCCGAACTCCTGCCCAGAGCCTACACCCCTTCTTACACTTCAAACCCCCTCCCACACCTCTACACCACCCTGAGCCCCCTCCCACATCTAAACACCCTCTCAGACAGCTGGCAATTCTAGCTGAGCACCCAAATACAGTGTCAGGGGCTCAGGCCCGATACAGAGTCTAGTGTCCTAGCTCAGCAGACTGTAGACTGAGGCAGGCCTCCTGGCCTAAAGACGGAGAGTACTGCCACCCCAGGAGTAGGGTGGTAGGGAGACATGGGCCCACGCAACTCCACAGCATCCCAGCCCAGGGCCCTAACAGTGGCAGTGTGGTCCGCCACTGGCTCAGCTGGGATCCACCCACAACACACTGACCTTGTACCAGGACAGCTCTTAACCAGACTGTTGTCTAGTTTCCCCCACGCTTCTTCCTAGTCGCCCTTTCAGGCATACCTGTGTCCAGGATCATCCTCAGTCTCCCTGGGATATATCACCAAGAGTAGCATTGGTAGCTCCTCAGCATGGGGAGTGGCAGGGTCCTTGGTGCAGCTGCTGTTTTCCTCTATATCCCACTCCAGCTGCAGGGAAGACATGTCTGTCTCCCTCTGCACCTCCCTCCCAACTGAGCTGCTGGGCCGGCCTTTTATACTTCCCCTTTCAGTCCCACTCTTCGACTTGCAGTGTTCAGAGTGTGGTCCTCCTGGCTCTGCCCATCAGGCGACTTGTGGTGTTCCCTTTGCGTCTGCCTCTGAGGGAGACCACACCGCCTCACCATGTCCCCCAAATGCAGGTCATGGTGCAGATAATATAGTAGTGGGGCCTGAATAAAGAATGGGGAATGTCCACTGGCCCTGCTATGCTGGTGTTTGCTTTTCTAGATGAATGTACTATACCATAAGGAGGAGTATCCAGCAAACTTTCCTATAGGGTTCCAGTGCCTTTTAGTTGATTGCTCTAGGCCAGGGGTGGGCAAAGCTTTTAGCCTGAGGGCCGCATCGGGTTTGTGAAATTATATCGAGGGCTGAGTAGGCAAGGCCCCACCCCCAATCCAGCCCCCTCCCACTTCCTGCACCTTGAGAATACCTGACCCAACCAACCCCCTACATACATATCTAGCCCCTTCCACAGACCCCTAACCATCCCCCAGGACCCCACCCCCTACCCAATTCCCCTGCTTCCTTTCCCCTGACTGCCCCAATCCCTATCCACCTTCCCACCCCCTAACCACCACCCCAGAACCCCACCCAACCCACCCTGCTCCCTGACTGCCCTCTCCAAAGCCCTCACCACCACCACCACCCTGGAACTCCCCCCATCCCTCTTACCATAACTGCTCAGGAAGGGAAGAGGGGGAAGCATGCAGCTGGGACTCCCAGACCTCTGCCCGCGCAGGGTGGCTCTGGGAGAGGGGAGGAGTGCACAGCCCCAGCCCCCTGGAGCTCTCCCCACACCGTGTGGCTCCAGGGGCGGGGCAAGCATGCAGCCCCGGCCCCCTGGAGCGCTCCCCGCGCGGCGCAGCTCTGGGGGAGGGGCGAGCGCGCAGCCCCAGCCCCCAGAGCACTCCCCACGTGGCGCGGCTCTGGGGGCAGGGGGAAGCATACAACCGTGGCCCCCAGAGCTGTACACGCGGAATGGCTCTGGGAGGGGAGGAGCCAGGGCAGCCTCCCCGGCTGCGGGCCAGATGGGATGGCCTCGTGGGCCGGATGTGGTACGCGGGCCGTAGTTTGCCCACCCCTGCCCTAGGCTGTGTACATTAAAGAATAAGTTTTTCCTGTAGGACTGCGTTGGGTTGAAGTCACCACACTCATCCTTGCAGTTGCCATGTGCGGACATTCACAGCTATTCTGTCTCTGAGGAACAGAAAGTTACAGCTTCCGCTAGGTGCAAAGAAATAAATATTATGGTAGAAAAGATAGAAGCAGCATTAAATTCCCCACCTGCTGGAGAGCCCGCTGTAGGGGAACTTCTTGTGACAATGGAGGGCAGTAGCTGAGTGGTAGCTGGGGATCCTGTGCTATCTTCAGTGGCAGAATCAGTGACATATGTGAAGAGAGAACAAAGATCACAGCAGAAATCTAAGATCATGGTTAACAGGAGCTACAAACTTTCTTAGCACTGACACTGACTCTTCAAGTGACTATTAATAACAATTGAAATAATATCAAAGAAGTAGATGGGGAAGTCCTCTAAACGCAGGTATAGTACAGATCATACATTAACTCCTCACTTAACATTGTAGTTATTTTCCTGAAAAATGCTACCTTAAGTGAAACAAGGTTGGGAAATGCAATTTCCCGCTAAGAATTAATGTAAATGGGGAAGTTAGGTTCCAGGGAATTTTTTTTCACCAGACAAAAGTCTATATTTTATATATATACACAGTATAAGTTTTAAACAAACAATTTAATACCATACACAGCAATGCTGATTGTGAAGCTGGGTTCAGGTGGTGAAGTCAGAGGGTGGAAGAGGGTGGGATATTTCCCAGGGAATTCCCTAGTGCTAAATGATGAACTAGCGCTCAGCTGAGCCCTCAAAGATTAAGAGATGGTTGTTGTAGCCTCACACTCTATATATGGAGGGATGGAAGACAGCCTGACAGAGAGATAAAGACACATACTGTGTGTGAGAGAGACCTGCATTGCCCCTTTAACTATGCTTACCCCTCACTCTAAGTACGGTAAATTGCCTTTTTAAGTAGATTGGCAACTGAGACATCAGCTGCTGCCAGCAAGTTCTCTCCATCCTGAGCCGTAGTGTGTATCCCCCCTGCTCTGTGGAAATGGCCCAATGAAGTAAAGGAGCCATGGCAGAGCAGGACACCCTGACATTAGCACCCTCTTACTTCTCTCTCACCCATGCACAGCAAGCAGGAGGCTCCCGGGAGCAGCTCCAAGGCAGAGGACAGGAGCAACACATGGCACTGGTGGGAGGGAGAGCCAAACTGCCCTGCAGTTGATAGCCTGCTGGGTGGCTGCCACATAGGGTGCTGCTGGTCCACCCTGGTTCCAAGCACCCACCAGCTAGCTCCACCAGGCTGCTCTTCCTGCAAGCAATGGACAAAGCAGGTGACTGCCAAACAACGTTATAAGGGAGCATTGTGCAACTTTGGGTATGGTTACACTTACAAGATTATAGCGCTATAGGTTATAGCGGTCCCCTTATACAGTAATATGTATAGCGCTATTGTATGTCCACACTCAGATGCTCCTGCGGTATAGCATGGCCACATTTGGGGCACTTAATGCGGCATTAAGAGCAGCGCATTAGGGCAGGTATCCCAGCATTCAGCTGGGTGCAACGTGCTTTTTAAACGAGGGGGGTGAGGGGGGACGCGTTGTGTGTATGTGGAGGGGGAGAGACAGTGGTTTTTCCGTTTTTCTGAAAGCCTGTCAGTGAGCCTCCGTTCACAGAAGGCTTTGTTTTCACACAGGCTCCCTCCTTAAACATTTGCATTGCTTATCTGCCGAGTTAAGAAAGAAACTCTAAAGAGGTACTTCCGCATTCCTCCAGCCGAGTTCAAAACAAAGGGAAGAGACGTCAATTGCCTTAAATGGCTCTAGGCATCTCCAGAGATCACTTGTTGCGCAGTGGGTGTCCACATCCTTGCTGTAGCGCTACAGCAGCTGCGCTACAGCCCTTATTCCCCATGCGGAGGTGGATTAATAATAGCGCTATAACTCAGCAGTTATAGCGCTATTAGTGCCTTGCCAGTGTGGACGGGGAGGAGGTTATAGCGCTCGTGGGGGCTTTATAGCGCTATAAAGTGCCAGTGTAACCATGGCCTTTGAATGAGCATGTTCCCTAATTGATCAGCAACATTAACTGGGACAACCTTAAGTGAGGAGTTACTGTATAGTGGCTGGGGCTGAATAAAGGATGGAAAATACCACTTGGCCCTGCTATGCTGGGGTTTGCTTTGCTGGGTGAATGTGCTATACCATAAGGAGTATCCAGCGGACTGTCCTATAGGGCTCCAGTGCCTTTTAGTTCATTGCCCTAGGCTGTGTATGTTAAAGAATAAGTTTTTCCTGTAGGACTGCATTGGGTTGAAGTCACCACACTCATCCTTGCAGTTGCCATGTGTGGACATTCAAGGACAGCTATTCTGTCTTTGTTGAGGAATAGAAAGTTACAGCTTCCACTAGGTGCAAAGAAATAAATATTATAGTAGAAAAGATAGAAGCAGCATTAAATTCCCCACCTGCTGGAGAGCCCGCTGTAGGGGAACTTCCTGTGACAATGGAGGGCAGTAGCTGAGTGATAGCTGGGGATCCTGTGCTATCTTCAGTGGCAGAATCAGTGACATATGTGAAGAGAGAACAAAGATCACAGCAGAAATCTAAGATCATGGTTAACAGGAGCTATAAACTTTCTTAGCACTGACACTGATTCTTCAAGTGACCATTAATAACAATCGAAATAATATCAAAGAAACAGGATGAGAGAAGTCCTCCAAATGCAGATATAGTACAGATAATACATTAACTCCTCACTTACCATTGTAGTTATTTTCCTGAAAAATGCTACTTTAAGTGAAACAAGGTTAAGCAAATGCAATTTCACCCTAAGAATTAATGTAAATGGGGATGTTAGGTTCCAGGAAATGTTTTTTTCACCAGACAAAAGGCTATATTTTATATATATTGTGACGGAGTCAGACCTGAAGGATATAGGAGAGTGCTGAAAGGCAGGTATATCAGCCACAGGATGTGCAAGTCCCTGTTCCCTGGATAGCCAAACAAAGGCTACTCCAGGCCAATCAAGACACCTGATGCCAATTAACCAGTTAAGGTTATTAGGCTAATACTGACACCTGATACCAATTAACTGGTAAAATGGCAGTTAAGCTTATGGAGACAGGTGGAGCCAATCAAGGTCTCACTCAGACTGTTTAAAAGCTCTCCTTCCCAGCCCCCTCTCTCCACCTCAGGGGAACCAAGGAGCTGGAAGAGAGGAAGTTTTGCTGCAAACTGAGGTAAGGGTGAAGCTAGGAAGAGGGAACCTTGGGGAAGTAGCGCAGGCAATCAAAGCAGCATTGGTGGTGGAGTGAAAGCCACCAGCAGCTGCTACCATTAGGATCCCTGGGTTGGAACTAGGAGTAGAGGGTGGGCCCGGGTTCACCCCATCTTCCTCCATACTCTACAGAAATCCTCTTGAGAGGAGAGTGAGACTCAGTTTATTCAGGAGGCTGAACTGTGCTTAATGAGCTCTATGAAGCAACAAAGACTGGGGGTATTCCCCTGTTCCACCTCCCATACTAGCCTGTGATGAAGGTACCTCACTAGGTGGTGACTCTTGCCAAATTATACTGAGAAAGGGAGGTCACTCTGGGGCCTAGATGAGTTTCTGAGGCCACTAAATCTTCCAGGAAGCGTGGGGCCCACAAGTACAGACTTGAAGCTTTGTCACAATATATACAGAGTCAATGTTTTAAACAATTTAATACCATATACAGCAATGCTGATTGTGAAGCTGAGTTCAGGTGGTGAAGTCAGAGGTGGAAGAGGGTGGGATATTTCTCAGGGAATTCCTTACTGCTAAATGATGAACTAGCGCTCAGTTGAGCCCTCAAAGTTTAACAGGTTGTTGTTGTAGCCTCACACTCTATATGGCAACAGGAATGGAGGGATGGAAGACAGCCTGGCAGAGAGATAAAGACACGCTGTGTGTGAGAGAGACCTGCATGGACCATTTAACTATGCCGATGCCCACTCTAAATATGGTACATTGCCTTTTTAAGTAGATTGGCAAGTTGACAGCAGCTGCTGCCAGCAAGTTCTCTCCATCCTGAGCCGTAGTGTGTGTCCCCCCTGCTCTGTGGAAATGGCCCAATGAAGTAAAGGAGCCATGGCAGAGGGGGACACCCTGACATTAGCACCCTCTTACTTCTCTCTCACCCATGCACAGCAAGCAGGAGGCTCCTGGGAGCAGCTCCAAGGCAGAAGACAGGAGCAGCACATGGCACTGGGGGGCAAGACAGCTGAACTGCCCTGCAGTTGATAGCCTGCTGGGTGGCTGCCACACAGGGAGCTTAGGGGAGCTGCTGGTCCACCCTGGTTCCAAGCACCCACCAGCTAGCTCCACCAGGCTGCTCTTCCTGCAAGCAATGGACAAAGCAGGTGACTGCCAAACAATGGGAGCGTTGTGCAACTTTGAGTGAGCGTGTTCCCTAATTGATCAGCAGCATTAAGTGGGACAACTTAAAGTGAGAAGTTACTGTATAGTGGCTGGGGTTGAATAAAGGATGAAAAATACCACCTGGCCCTGCTATGCTGGGATTTGCTTTGCTGGATGAATGTGCTATACCATAAGAAGGAGCGTCCAGCAGATTGTCTTATAGGGCTCCAGTGCCTTTTAGCTGACTGCCCTATGCTGTGTATATTAAAGAATAAGCAGTTCCAAAATATTTCTCTTCTGAAGCTTACAGATGCAGTGCAGAATCAACATTTTTGATCTCTGTGGAGACTTGTTTTGTATTCTCTTCTCTTCTGATTTCAAAGGAAATGTGTGTCCAGGGCTGAGATCCTACAGCCAAATTCCAGTTTGTGGTTTTTGCAAAGTTCTAACCCACGAAGCATGGAACTTATAAAGAAGATAATGGCCATACTGGGTCATACCAAAGGTCCACCTAGGCCAGTATCCTGTTTTCCAACGGTGGCCAATGCCAGGTGCCCCAGAGTGAATAAACAGAACAGGTAATCACCAAGTGATCCATCCTCTGTCACCCATTCCCAGGTTCTGGCAAACAGAGAGGTTTCAAACCTGCTGCCTATTTCATTTGGTGACCCCTAGTTCTTGTGTTAGGAGAGTAAATAACACTTCCTTATTCACTTTTTTCACACCAGTCATGATTTTATAGACCTCAATCATATCCTCCCCACTGGTAATATCTTTTCCAAGCTGAAAAGTCCCCATCTTATTATTCACTCCTCAAAGGAAACAGTGTTTGACAAACATTTTAACTAACAACTGTGAATTAAGAACAACTCATATTCCTAGAAGTTAGAGATGGAAAAGACCTATTAGGTCATCTAGTCCATCCCCATACCAGTTCCCCAGGCGACACTTACTGGTGGTGTTCCTGTCTAGTATGAAATGTCCTCAAGGGCATTTCTATCAGTGCCTTTAGGAGATTAATAATTGGCCGAGCAGGTTTGTCAGGAAGAGTTTTCCTGTAGGACTGCACTGGGTTGAAGTCACAACACTCATCCCTGCAGTTGCCACGTGCGGACATTCACACCTATGCTGTCTCTGTTGAGGAATAAAAAGTTACAGCTTCCACTAGGTGCAAATAAATACATATTATAGTACAAAAGATACAAGGAGCATTAGATTCCCCCCACACACACACACACCTTCTTCTTCAGAGTCGTCTATAGGAGTTCTTCCCGTGATGATGGAGGTCAGTTGCTGAGTGGTAGCTGGGGATTCTGTGCTCTCTGCTGTGGTAGAAGCAGAGCTAGCTGTGAAGGGAAAACAAAGATCACTGCAGAAATCTACAATCATGGGCAAAATTAGCACTGATACTGACTCTTCAAGTAACAATTAGTTACAGTCAAAATAATGTAAATAAATACATTAACCTTTCACTGCTGGACCTAAAGCAAGTAAATTAACCTACTTCAAGTGGATATTTATAGCTATATAACCACAAATATAGAAGCATGGGCAGTGGGTGTAGTCCCCACTCCTCCCTTTGTGAGCTTCTCCCCCACTTGGACGAGCCCTGGCTGCCCAAAGCTGCACTGTGCCTCCCCTCCCCAGACCCAACGCATCCTGGGGAAAAGCATCTGTTACAAGACACTTTTGATATGCCCCAGGCGGGTTCCAGGGTGGCAGATGAGGCAGTATATGCCTTCTCAATCACCCTGAAACCTGCATGGGGCATAATGAAGCAAAAACTTTGCCACCAAAATCCACAACCCAGGGGTCTGGTGCCTGTGGCAGCACCCGGGAGGCAGAGCATCCCCTGGCCTGTTATACCTGCCGCCCATGTTTAGATGTCAGAAAATTTGGCAGTCTTTGCTCAAAGACTGCTATGATGGGGTGGCCCAAGGCCTTGCAACCATACCACACCCTGCCCCTAAAAAAGAGCAGTAAAGGTGGGTCCTCCCTCCAGGCCTGCCTCAGAAAGGCTGCAGGGAAGTAGCCTGAGTGCAGCAGGCCCAGTTAAAGGAGTTGCCAGGCCTGCACCTGAACAGTTTCGCTGTTGGTTGGAAGCAGACTGGTGAGGAAGGGATGGAAAGCTGAGAGACTCCAGGCAAGAAGGCCTGAGAGAGACCCTGCTCAAGCAAGGAACAGAGAGGGAACTTCAGCCCTGAGGTAAGGGTGCAGGAGAAGGGGCTCCATGGGAAGTGGCCCAGGGAATAGCAGCCACAACAGAATTAAAAGAAGCAGCAGGGGTTGTTATTTGTAGGTCCCTGGGTCAGGACCTGGAGTGGTGTCTGGGCTGGATCCCCCCTGCTGGCAGAGTGGCCAAAGCCCTGAGAAGGAGACAAGTGTTTAGAGGGTTGACTGAAAGACAGAGAGAACTCCGTCTCCAGGGAGAAGGTTCTGGGGGCACTGCTGTATAACCGGCCAGGGACAGCTTGAAAGCTATCCCAAAAAGGGCTGAAACTGAGCCCCAGAGACAAAGCTAAAGACAGTAACAAGGGGCACAGGGACAGGCCCTGTTGGACCTTTCTTCTTGGAAGGGGTTTCTTCGGTGATCCATACTGAATGTGTGACTTAGTCTGGGGTCTGAAGACCCACCTGACAAGAGCAACAGCCAAACGGCACTGTGAACAGCCAGAGTGCAGGTTTGCATAGGAGGCCTGCAGGAGAAATAAGTAGCCCCTTTCACAGACACATTGGAGAGAAAGAGGCTGTTTAACCTGACAGGTGTTACACAGGTTACATCCACAACGATCACAGTCCCACAGACAAAGGCAGAAAGCTGGGGCTGATTAGCACAGGTGACTGCTGGAGATGGTCAGACTGAGCGTCCCTAAAAGTAGGATGGGCTAATTGGTTTAGGCTAAAATAAAAATTTCACCTTATACAATTCAAAGCCCTTCACACTGGCTGCTATTGACAAAGTAGAGCTGCTTAGAAAGCGTGTTCGCACATTCTTTTTCTATTGGCCAAAGCCACAAGGGACAGGAAATCATAGGAGAAAATGCTCTCATAAGATTTCCAGCCCCGTTTTGGGATCAAAAATGCTGAGATAAACATAACTGGCTGCTTATCCCACCAAAATATTGAGCTGTTTGCTCACCGCTCTGGAAGAATTAAAGTCCCCTAGAAGAGTGGTCTTCAAAGTGGGGTGTGCGCTCCTCAGGGAATGTGCGAGACACCCCCCCCCCCACAGGGGGCCACGGTGTCCCGGCACCACCACGGGATAGGCCCTGGCACACTGCTGAAATCAGAAGGATTCTATTTGTGTCCCGCCGAAATGCTGCCGAAAGAGAAGCTTTGTATTCGGCAGCATTCCGGCAGACACACCCCCGGGCCGCGAGAGGACTCAGGAAAGCGGAAGGAGGCCGCGGATGGAAAAGTTTGAGAAACGCTGCCCTAGAACATGGGTTCTCAACCTTTTTCTTTCTGAGCCCTCCCCCCGCCCCAACATGCTATAAAAGCCGGGCTGTGCTACAGCTAGTTTTCTGCATATAAAAACCAGGTCTGGCATTAGAGGTAGCAAGCAAAGTGACTGCCTGGGGCCCCGAGGTGAAAGTGGGCTGGTACAGTGTACTGGTAAGAGGTGGGCACCAGTACGTCCCTGTACACAGCCGACATTTAAGGACCCTCCTTAAAGTCCTGTCACAGCAGCGCTTTAACATTGCTGCCCCTTTTGCTCCCCCCAGAATTGGTGGGGGAGATGGGGCAAAAGGGGCAGCTGTCCTGGGACCCGGCAATTTAAAACCAGCTGGAGCCCTGGGCCCTTTAAATAAGGCCAAGGTCAGCATTGCTTCAAAGCCAGCAGAACTGCTTGGTGTTGACCCACCCTCATCCTGGGCTGGGAGTGCTGCTTCCACAGACTCCTTCACCTTGGGAGTGAAGGAAATCAAGAGACTCTTGCAAGCCTCCTGCAGAGCAGCACAAAGCTCTATCACTTGGTCCCTTAAGATTCTGAACTAAGAACATCATCTGTGCTGCCAGGAGACTATGGTGACACATGCAGAGCATGGTGCAGTGGTTCTCATCCTGTTCCATGCTATAACTCCCTTTTCTAGATCAGCAGCCCACTCGACAATATGGAAAGGGCAGAGTGGATATTCCTTCCCATCTTCAGGAATTGTGAACCCGTGGTGTAGAGCTGGGAAGTGACTCAATACCTACAGTAGGAGCAAATGAAGGGTGGCATCTGGTTGCAAGCAGAAGGGAGCAGGAGAAGGAGAAACAGTGTTCCACACGAGCCTGGCGGAAACAGGAGGGGTTTTAAATCAGGCATCCAACTTGCACTGATGTAGGTGAGGCCATTGGACCAGCTCAGCCTGCTCGTAGTTGTGTTGTAATGGAGGCCTATCCAGGCGGTTTCAGTTGCTGCTGCCATCACTCCAGTCAGATCTTGAAAGTTTAAAATGTCTGTAGGCCCTCATGGTTGCTTCTGCAGTAATCGTAGGCTGTGGCCCAGCTCATTGGGGTCCTGACCAGTACAAAGGTGTATTCACTGGCCATAGTCTGGTATGCAGCTGTGCAAGAGAGAGAATTAGGAATGCGAACAGCTCTCCCTTCCTCTACCTCCACCCCAGCCTGCCTGCCCTGGGCCAGAAATAAACAGAGGCTGTAGGGGGAGATTTTTCAAAGACAGGAGCCCAGCTTCCACTGAAAATCACTGAGACTCCGAAGACATGTAGGCCTATTTTTGAAAATTCCATGCTTAATCCATAAAGGGTCTAGCACATGTCTGGCCTTATATCAACAAACAAAAATGTATATAAAAATAGGGTTGGAGGCTTTTATTGATAAGAACAAACTAAATTAAGCTCTGGTGTGAGTGGATGTGATTCCATCTAAGTCAATGGAGTTGTAATCCTTGGGTAAGTAAGAGCAATTTGGCCCAATGTATGCAGTTACACCAGACAGCATAAAAATAACAAAGTTATTTTTCCTCATTTTAGGGCACAAAACAGATCAGCAGGTGGGAACAGACTCTCCCCCATCAACTAGGTTAGAATAGAATTAAATACTATTGCATACTTAAGAGCCATGGTGGATTTTTCACCTTCCACTGAACCATCTGCCCATGTCTACCGTTAGAGACAGGAGGATTTTAATCTAGAGGGAACATACCATAGATCAGATTCAGTAGGGTAATCTAAGGGTCCTTAGCTATGGCTGGCCAAAAAAAAAATAAAATAAAATACTGTCTGATGGCTGCTCAGCAGACCTTGTGAAATCAATTTTTGGTCTCAGTCCAATGACTCATGGACAGGTTTCCTCATCAAAAATATAGTGCCCCTTCTCCACCCAGTTACTTTCTTTAACGCCAGTTTGCTTCCAGGATTTGATGGTCAGGTCTGGGTTCTTCTGGATCCCACCACTCACTCAACAGGGTGTATCTTCTTTATTTTTTCCTCTGAATTAATTTGGCAGTGCCTCCACCCACCCCACCCCCTTTGCTCCTTCCTGGCAGAGTCACCAGGGCAGCTTGGGACAAAATTCTAAAGACCAGGTAATCCCCACTTGCTTGCCAGATAGTTGGAGACTTCCAAGAAATAACACAAACACACAAATGTATTCAACACAATAATTATATTAAACAGGAGACAAATATAACAGGGTAAAACACTATTTTTAGGTTCACCAGTGCCCACTCTGATAATACTGTGACTTTCCCTGGTCATGTGACTTGATGTAGCAAATGTAAAATTAGTGTTTCATTGGTACGTGTTCTTTGCTGGGGACCTTGATGACCTATGACGAAAAAATTCTTCTCTGCAATGGTTTAACAATGTGGCTGACTGGGTTCAGTGAAGCCCAAAGGACTCACAAGTGGGACAAGGTGGTAAATTGCTCCACAGGTTTAATATGCAGTGGGTTATAAAATCCCCAAACCTGTACCCCCTGGCTTGAGGACACAGTTCAGGGAGTATGAGGTGGGGTATCCCCAAAACAAATTCCCTGACTGACTAAAGGATGATGCTCTCACAAACTGGATGAATGATCCTCAGGTTCAGAGATTACTCTGGACTCCTCAGTCACTGCAGAAGAGCTGCTCTCTTCAGGCAGGAATCAGGCTGCTTTGGTCCCAGGATTTCCCCTCACCACAAAGGGTTGCAGGGCGCGCATGCACACACACACACACACACACACACACGTACACACACACACACACACACACACACACTGGACTAGCAGCCAGAGCCAAGCTGACCATGTGGTGACTGGTCTCATCTAGGGAGCTGGGAGGCTAACTCAGCCGGGTTGGGGAAGTTTCCCAGCAAAACTCTACAGATTGGGAATCATCAGTGGAGAAGGAAAAGCCCAACTGAGGGACCTTGCTTTCAGGTCCCTAGAGGCCAATTCTCAGTGGTAACTCTGCATGCAGGCCTGGGACTCACCAGCTCCCCACACAGCCAGTCCTGCCCTTACTTGCAGAGCCAGCTCTAGCTTTTTTGCCACTCCAAGCATGAAGAGCGCAACTGCTCAAAAAAAAAAGGGGGGGGGCAGGGGATGGCCAGAATGCTGCCAAAGCGGGGAAAAAAGGGGCAGCTGGAATGTGCTACCCCAAAAATGTCCAGAACGCCCCCCCCTTAAAATGTGCTCCTAGGACAGTTGGGTTGGAGACTGAGCTGCTGTTTCATCCTAGATGTCCCTCATATCAGACCTCAGCCACACTGGTTGAACTCCCATGGTTGTCACAGCATTTGAAATAACTTTAGTTCATTTTACACTTACAGTTTTACATCAGTTGATTACATTTACGAGTGACTGTTCAGTGCAGGCTGGAATATACACTAGGTTGTGACCAGTCTGTATGGTTGCTACTCTCTCTTGATAAATATTTTTGGACTGATCTTTATACTGCACTGTATAGGGTCAAAGGATTATTACAAAAACTACATCTGTTTCAACTAGCAAATCCCTGCAAATGAGCCTGGAATGACATTGATAAATGAATTCCATGCAGCCCTGATAGCAATATATTGCTACAATTGTCTCTCTAACCACAACGCCATTATCAGCATGAAAAATAAATATCTTGGGAACCCTGGGGACAAATACACATGTCCAGATGTTACAAGTATTATCTGCACATTGGCTTATAGACACATTGCAATTTGCTGCATGCTGAATTGCTGTCACTAGAGGTGAACTGCTTGTCACTAGTGAAAAATTTCTCTCTCGATTGGTAACTATTCCCTCTCCTTCACTGCATAAAGACACATTACTGTAACAAAAGATGAAGAGAGCTAATTTGTTTCTTCCTATCTTTCCGTATGGGACTTGTTTCCTTTCTCTCAAATAATTTATATCTCGCTCACTGGACAGGGGACATAGGCAAAGTACTGGGCAAAGCAGAAGTAAATCACTTAGCAAAATAGCAAATAGCTCCCCCATGCATACTCCTCCACAGCCAAACTGAACAGAAACACGTACACATTTTTGAACTGACATCTACTAGTAAAAGCCAGCTGAAGATACATCAGTATACTGTAATGCAGTAAATAAGTAGTGATGGAGAATTAAAAGGGAGGAGGCAGTAGTGTTGGTGAAAATAGCCATACAGGTGGTTCTGTAGCTCAAAATCTGCCACAGAATATGCTGCTACTCTGCAAGCTTCCTCCATTAACAGTCTTGCCAAAGTGGTTCATGTCTGACTTGGAGGAACCATGTCTAGAATGAAAGCATAGTTCAGTCTCCAGCCCATCAAATCCTCGGCCTTGGGGCCAACAAGGCAGCCACTTGTGGTGGTTATTTTTGTGATGAGGCAGCCTGCTCATGGGGCATTTAACTGAGGCCAACAATCAATTTAACGTGGTCCACTGAGCAGCTATCAGACAGTGATGGTGCAAACGTTCAGTAACTGTGAATTCTGGCAAGATTCAAACAGATAATTTGGAGATCAATAAGAATATGTTGACATCTTAATTCACCTCACTTCTCCCAGTCCTCTACCTCAACCAGACTTCTACATCCCTGGCTACGTACTGATACTTCTCAACAACTAGCAGGAAAGGGAATGAGGAGGAGGGCAAATATAGCAGTATTTGACCTGGAACACTACAAAATTATTGGGTTGAAAGGAACTTTTCAGTGTAATGTTTGCTTGCCAAAAACCTACCTCCTGATAATTATTTTTTGGGGTGGGGCAAGTAAATGTCAAAATGTGGGCACCCAAATAAGAAGATTCTCCTCCCCCAATTCCCAGCCTTGGAAAATCCTGCATCTGGCTAGTTAAAAGGTGAGGCTGTAGGGAGATCTTCTTCCCAATCTTTGTGCTGAAATCCAAATCTAAGACAGCAGTAAAATACCATACCTATTGCAAGCAGTAAGAAGAACAGCAGCATCCTGTGGTCTATGCTGTACGGTCCGTCGGGGAGAAAGATGAAAGCATCTGGAAACCTCTCTTAAATAGTACTGGGATGATTTGCCTAACTGCAGTCACACCTACTGCTGCACTAGAAACCTGAACCATTGGCATAGCACTAAGGTTATCACCAATAGTGCAGTGTACTCACACAAGTCATGTTGTTTCAGTTACAGTTTTTGCCCCATGCCCTTACTGAAACGATAATACACCACTGCAGGTGCACTAACCTCTGGGGACCTATTGCCAGGGCTCAGCCTGTGAAACGTTTTGCCACCAACACATGTAGTGCTGCTGTGCACTATTAGACAACTACTTTGTTCCACCCATAGGGTAGCTGCATGTTAACAATGGGAGCTGCAAGGTGTCATTATCTAGTGCTTGTGAAGAGCTTTGCATATGTGAGGTGCTATAATATATTATAAGTGCTTAGGCTCATTACATTGCACTTTTGATAAATGTACTTTTCAGACTACATTGCAATTACTCCACCGAGAAGTATTCCTGACTCTTCACAGTTTGAGGCTGCTGTTCTGAGCAAATCAATTATTATTGTTTCTAGACATAGACCCAAACCAGGATTCTGGACTCAAGCCCCCTCTTTTGTTTTTAGAAAGTCCATCTCTACATTTGAAATTTGAAACCTGAGACCAAGCTATAACTGGATAAAGTCACAACACCAAAGCCCAACTCAAGGAACATTCATAGCTCAGGTTAATATATAGGATTTTTTTAAAATTTAGTCCTTTATCTTGGAGATCAGGACGGATTCCCAGCACTTGCAAGTGGAGAAAATTGGGAGTTGATGTGCTGAGCCAGAGAGGCAGCCGTGATAAAGTAAATGATCCAGCAGCTGGAGGATCATTAATGGAGGGAAAAATCTGTGGACAGTTACTGGAAGAATGGAGTGGATCCACACTTTGGAGTCTGGCCCAATTTTAGGCATGGGGAAAGGGATGGAAGAAGTGCTGAGAACAGCTACAGTGACTCTGTGATTTTTGTATCTGTGTTAGTGCATATTGTTTGTTATGTGAAAATGCATGATGGAATAACAACTAGCCCACCACCCAGATATAGCTGTTGGCCTGGGTTTATCTCTGTGATCACCCACTCTAACAAGAATCCTGCTTCATTTGCTAAGAAACACGTTTTTAGTCTGAGTTGTCCATGAAATGGCTAGAAATAGTTTGTTATCCAAATCAGGCATTGTCTGTGTAATGAAAAATAATGGATGTCACAGGGAGAGTGAGAGCTTAGCAATCTCTTTGGAGCTGTTATTTGCATCTGTGGACCTGACTCTAGACAGAGCTGAAAAGGGAATCTGCCTTGCTGACATTTAAGCTAACATTTTTGAGGGTGTCAGCTGCTCTAGGGAAAGCATCTGCAAATTTGAACAAGGGAGATATTCAAACTGAGCAGCATCCTTTGAGGACTTGCTTCCGTAGCAGTCTAAAATCTGCACTCCATCACAGGTCAACGGCAGGTGAAACAACGATAAATATTGAGCAAAGGAAGTTAATCTGCATTCAGAGGATTTTAATAGGAAATTATAAATCAAATGTTTCTGTGCAAGCCTGTTTTTTTTTAAACTTCTGCTACTCTTGCTTTGCTTTGCCCCAAATTATTGCTGATCCATATCAATCAATGACACCCGATTAGGTGTTTGATATACAAGCCATCTACCCAGTTGGGTATACTGTTTGCAAGGAATGGAAGGCTCCACATACAGAGGTGACCCTGCTCAGGACTTATTATGGCCGCAGGTTGAGCAGATTCCCTACATGTTTGGTGAACAAAGTTGAAAGAAATGCATCCTTCTTTGTTCCATCCTTTCCCCTGTTGACCCCTTTGTCCACATTCATGGATCTCTGGGTCCAGGGAGAGCCCTCTGCAGCGTTGAAGGAAGGAAGGGATGGTGCCATGAAGGCAGCTGAGCCCTCCTCTGTCAGGGACAGTTAATTTTTGTAAAGCACAACATTATAATATTCACCAGCATCTCCTGACCAGCCCCAACTCTCCCACCTCCAGCTGTCTTATTCAGACAACCCCAGCACAAGGTCATCTACATCCTTGTGGTCCCTTCTAATCCTATTATTCTAAGCCATTGGGCTTCTCTGCAGCAGGAGATGGGCGGTTACCAACCCAGAAACACACACATACTTTACATAAAATTAGTCTGCTGAATTTAGGGTATATCCCAAAGAACAACCTCACTCACTCTCCCAGTTATGTTTACAGAGATGTGATCACAGTGGGCAAGAGTCCATTATGTTCACCATGGATTCACCAAGGGCAAGTCATGCCTGACCAAGCTCATTGTCTTCTATGATGAGATAACTGGCTCTGAGGATATGGGGAAAGTGGTGAACATGATATAGCTTGACTTCAGCAAAGCTTATGATACAGTCTCCCAAGATATTCTTGCCAGCAAGTTAAATAAATATGGATTGGATAAATGGACTATAAGGTGGATAGAAATCTGGATAGATTTTTGGGCTCAATGGGTAGTGATCAATGTCTAGTTGGCAGCTGGTCTCAATCAGAGTGCCCCAGGGGTTGGTCCTGGAGCAGTTTTCAGAGAATCATAGAATATCAGGGTTGGAAGGGCCTTTAGGAGGTCATATAGTCCAATCCCATTCTCAGAGCAGGACCAATCCCCAACTAAATTATCCCAGCCAGGGCTTTCTCAAGCCTAATCTTAAAAACCTCTAAGGAAGGAGATTCTACCATCTCCCTAGGTAACCCATTCCAGTGCCTCACTACCTTCCCAGTGAAAAAGTTTTTCCTAATATCGAACCTAAACTTCCCCCACTGCAACTTGAGACCATTACTCCTTGTTCTGTCATCTGCTACCACTGAGAACAGTCTAGATCCATCCTCTTTGGACCCCCTTTCAGGTACTTGAAAGCAGCTATCAAATCCCTCCTCATTCTTCTCTTCTTCAGACTAAATTATCCCAGTTCCCTCAGCCTCTCCTCATAAGTCATGGCTCCATCCCCTTAATCATTTTTGTTGCCCTCCCCTGGACTCTTTCCAATTTTTCTGTATCCTTCTTTTAATGTGGGGCCCAAAACTGGACACACTGCTCCACACGAGGCCTTCCAGTATTCCAGTGGTGAATAGAGGGGAATGATCACGTTCCTCAATCTGCTGGCAATGGTCCTCCTTATACAGCCCAAAATGCTGTTAGCCTTCTTGGCAACAAGGGTACACTGTTGTCTTATATCCAGCTTCTTGTCCACTGTAACTCCTAGGTCCTTTTCTTCAGAACTGCTGCCTAGCCACTTGGTCCCTAGTCTGTAGCAATACATGGGAATTCTGCCATCCTAAGTACATGACTCCACACATGTCCTTGTTGAACCTCATCAGATTTCTTTTGGCCCAGTTCTCTAATTTGTCTAGGTCCCTTTGTATCCTATCCCTACCCTGCAGTGTATCTGCCATTCCTCCCAGTTTGTCATCTGCAAACTTGCTGAGGGTGCAATCCACACCATCCAGATCAGAAGTGGGCAAACTTTTTGGCCTGAGGGCCAGATCAGGGTGCAAAATTGTATGGAGGGCCTGGTAGGGAAGTCTGTGCCTCCCCAAACAGCCTGGCCCCCACCCGCATCACCTCCTCCCACTTCCCACCCCCTGACTCCTCCCATCAGAACCTCTGACCCATCAGCGACCCCCCCCCCCCGCTCCTTGCCCCCTGGCTGCCCCCTCTTGGGCCCCCAGCCCCTAAACCTGCCCCCCCCCCGAACCCTACCTCCTCTCCTGCATCCCCTGACTGCCCCCCAGAACTTCCACCCCATCCAAACATCCCCTGGTCCTTGTCTTCTAACTGCCCCCCCGCAGAACCCCCTGCTCCTTATCCACCCCCTGTTCCCTTACCATGCAGCTCAGAGCAGCAGGAATTGCTGCTCTGGCCACCTGGCCAGAGCCAGCCATGCTGCCTGTGCGGCGGCGTGGTTGTGGGGGAGTGGGGACAGTAGGGGAGGGCCAGCCGGGAGCTCAAGGGCCAGGCAGGACAGTCCGGATGGGGGCTGGATGTGGCCCGCGAGCCATAGTTTGCCCATCTCTGCTCCAGATCATTAATGAAGATATTGAACAAAACTGGCCCCAGGACCGACTCTTGGGGCACAGCACTTGATACTGGCTGCCTACTAGACATGGAGCCATTGATCACTATCTGTTGAGCCCAATGGTCTAGCTAGCTTTCTAGTCACCTTATAGTCCATTCATCCAGCCCATACTTCTTTAACTTGCTGGCAAGAAGACTGTGGGAGACTGTGGCAGGGTGGTCACCCCGCTCCTGCCCCAAAGGGCATAAAACAGCCCTGGGAGAAGGCTGTGGCAAAGGAAAAGCAGGACTGATTGGGAAAACAGCCACGGCTGATTGCGAAAACGGCCACAGTTTTAGCCACTGCAATCAGGGCCCAGCTGGCTCTTATAAGAGGGCAGGGGGCCAGAAGAAGACAGACTGTCTCTAGCTTTCTGGAGAGAGAAGACCTGGCTGCCTGGGAAGCTGAGGAGGGTATCTAGGTTATAGCAGTCCTGGGGAAGGGCAGAAGGAGCTGGGGGGCTCCAGCTTAACAAAGTCCCAGGCTGTGGGCCAGATTAAGGGCCCGCGAAAGGGTACTAGGGCTGCACAGGGCAGCCCAAATCTGGGCACTGGCAGCTGGTCTGACCCCCACTTTGCCAGTGATGAGTGGTTAATGGACTGCAGTCAGCCCTAGGGAGTGGGGGCTAGATGGTGACTGGCAGTAGCCACTGGGGCAAGAGGATGGGGGTTCCCCAGGGTGGGGAGACCCAGATAGTAGGTTACTGCCAGGGGCAGGACCCTGATATAGAGGGACATGGGGGCCAGTGGTAAAGGGGACACCGGCCTACAGAGGGTCCTCCTGGCTGGAGGAGCTAATTCCCAGGACGACCGGCAGGAGGCGCTGCATCGGTGAGTTGTGACCCTGTTATGGAGACCGTATCAAAAGCTTTGCTAAAGTCAAGGAATAACATGTGCACAGCTTTCCCCTCATCCACAGAGCCAGTTATCTCATCCTAGAAGGCAACTGGGTTAGTCAGGCATGACTTGCCCTTGGTGAATTCATGCTGACTGTTCCTGATCACTTTCCTCTTCTCTAAGTGCTTCAAAATTGATTCCTTGAGGACCTGCTCCATGATTCTTCCAGGAACTGAGGTAAGCCTCACTGGCTTGTAGTTCCCCAGGTCCTCCTTCTTCCCTTTTTTAAAGATGGATACTACATTATCCTTTTTCCACCATCTGGGACCTCCTTCAGTCTCCATGAGTTTTCAAAGATAATGGCCAATGACTCTGCAATCACATCTGCCAACTCCTTTAGCACCCTCAGATGCAGCACATCCGGCCCCATGGACTTGTGCTTGTCCAGCTTTTCTAAATAGTCCTAAAACACATCTTTCTCCATGGAGGGCTGGTCACTCAGACTGTGCTGCCTAGTGCAGTAGCCTGGGAGCTGACTTTGTTCATGAAGACAGAGGCAAAAAAAAGCATTGAATACATTAGCTTTTTCCACATCCTCTGTCACTAGGTTGCCTCCCCCATTCAGTAAGAGGCCCACACTTTCCTTGACTGCCCTCTTGTTGCCAGGGCCAGTGCAAGGATATTTCATCCCCTAGGTGAAACTTCCACCTTGCGCTCTCCCGCCTGCCCGCCCGGGGAGCCCTGCGGGCGGCAGCTCCTCACCCTCCTTCCCCCACACTGCCCCGCCCGGGGAGCCCTGCGGGCAGCAGGTCCCCACCCTCCTTCCCCCCCACCGCCCCGTCCGGGGAGCCCTGTGGGTGGCAGCTCCCTGCCCTCCTTCCCCCCCAACCTCCTCACCCAGGGAGCTCTGCAGGCGGCAGCTCCTCACTCTCCTTCCCCCGCACTCAGGAGCCCTAGGGGCAGCAGCTCCCCACGCAGGGAGCCCTGCAGGCAGCAGCTCCCTGTCCCCAACCCTGCCAGCAATGTCAGTTTCAGCCTGGTGCTGCTTCCCCTGCACTGGGAGAGGGAGTCTGAGGGCTCCAGGCTGAAAGTGACATAGCCCGTGGGGGCACCAGTGGCTGGGCAGAGCTCTGCCTGCAGCTCTCAGACTCCCGCTCCCAGCGCAGGCAAAGAGAGTCTGATGGCCACAGGTGTCAGCAGGCCACATGCAGCCCAGCCCAGAAACACTTTAAAGAAAATTGGGGGAGCACCACTTTTTGGCCCCCCAAATCTTGGCATCCTAGGCAACTGCCTAGTTTGTCTAATGGGTTGCACTGTCCCTGCTTGTTGCTAACATATCTGTAGAAATCCTTCGTGTTACTCTTGTTTTGTTAAACATCTTCCTTAATAATGTGGATGTTGGGATAGATTGCACCATCAGCAAGTTCACGGATGACACTAAACTGAGAGGAGAGGTAGATATGCTGGAGGGTAGGGATAGGATCCAGAGCAGGGGTTAAAGTAACTGAAACTTCTTACCAGTGCGGGGGCTGGGCTGGGGCCAGCTCTGGCCCCCAGAAGGGGTGGGGCCTCGGGTGGAAGGGGCAGGGCTTGGGGGGGGGGTCAGACCTAGCCCAGCCCCCGTACTGGTAAGCCCCCCCACACCAGGGGCTCTGGTGGCACTTTAAACGGCCCCATGTGGTAGCGGCAGCCCAGCCCCGGGCCCTTTAAATAGCTGCTCGAGCCCCGCCGCAGCCTCCCCCAGGCTCCCGCAGCAGGGCTCTGGCAGCAGTTTAACAGGCCTGGGGCTCCAGCCTGCTGGGAGCCCCAGACCCTTTAAATTGAGCCTCAGGAAGCCGATCTGCCCCGGTACGGCGCACCGACTCTTGCCGGTACAGTGTACCGGCTTACTTTCACCTCTGATCCAGAGTGATCTAGATAAATTGGAGGATTGAGCCAAAAGAAATCTGATGAAGTTCAATGTGGACAAATGCATAGTCCTGCATTTAGGACAGAAGAATCTCATGCACCGCTTCAGGCTGGGGACCAACTGTCTAAGCGGCAGTTCTGCAGAAAAGGGGATTACAGTGGACGAGAAGTTAGATATGAGTCAACAGTGTGCCCTTGTTGCCAAGAAGGCTAAGGCATACTGTGTTGCATTAGTAGGAGCACTGCGAGCAGATTGACAGATGTGGTTATTCCCCTCTATTCGGCCCTGGTGAGGCCACATCTGGAGTATTGCATCCAGTTTTGGGGCCCCCCACTATCAAAAGGATACAGACGTATTGGAGAGAGTCCAGCAGAGGACAACAACATATTATTAGGGGGATGGGGCACATGACTTATGAGGAGAGGCTGAGGGAACTGGATGTATTTAGTCTGCAGAAGAGGAGAGAGGGGGAATTTGATAGCAGCCTTCAACTACCTGAAGGGGGGGGGGTTCCAAAGAGGATGGAGTTAGGCTGTTCTCAGGAGTGGCAATGACAGAACAAGAAGTAATGGTCTCAAGTTGCAGTGGGGGAGATCTAGGTTGGATATTAGGAAAAACTTTTCCACTAGGAGGGTGGTGAAGCACTGGAATGGGTTACCTAGGGAGGTGGTGGAATCTCCATCCTTAGAGGTTTTTAAGATCAGGCTTGACAAAGCCCTGGCTGGGAAGATTTAGTTGGGGTTGGTCTTGCTTTGAGCAGGGGGTTGGGCTAGATGACCTCCTGAGGTCTCTTCCAACCCTAATCTTCTATGATTCTGTGATATTTGAGGTAGGAGGTGCAGGGGAACGTTTTCAGAGGCCTGTCTCAACAATGCCAAGGCCAGCCCAGCTCTGTGCATTTATATAGTGCTTCCTATGTACAAGTTACTGCCAAAATATTCACTAGTTCAGTGGTTCTCAACCAGGGGTCCAGAACCCACTGTGGGGCTGTGAGCAGGTTTCCGGGGGTCTGCCAAAACAAACCAGAGAGTAGGGTCGGTGTTAGACTCAGGGGGGCCTGGGGCTGAAGCCCAAGCCCCAATGCCCTGGACTGAAGCCGAAGCTCAGACAACTTAGCTTTGTGGGCCCCACGTTGTGGGGGCCCCAGCAATTGCCCTACTTGCTACCCCCTAATGTCAGCCCTGGCTTTTAATCTACTGGGTATGCAGAAAAGGGGTTATTTGTGGAATAGGCAGATCCTGGAGTTTTTATAGCATGTTGTGGGGGGTGGGGGCAGAAAGAAAAAGGTGCTAGTGAATCCAAGGAGGTAAATTACTGTGCATGATTATCCCTACTTTACAGACGGGGACTTGAGGCAGAGAGGTGAAATGACTTATCCAAAGTCACATAGTAAGTCAGTATTCCTGACTCCCATCTCTGTGCTCATTCCTCTACACCAAATTTCATCTGCTCTTAATCTCCACATTCCTCACAAAAATGTTCCCTAATTCCTCTTTATTAAAGGGGCAGCCCTAGGTATTGGAGTCTGCAATGTACCACAGTGGGAAGAGTATCCAGTGGAGACAGAATGTGATGCTGTCTCTGATGATAACTCTGGAGAGCTTTGTCATGTACAGTTTGTTGCTGGTAAGTCAGTTGAAGCACTTTATTAATATGCAGAAACAAAAGGTTCCACAGTTGATCACAGTTGTCTATAATTAACTGGTGTTGCTGTACACACTGAGAATTACCATCTAGTAGGGCCTATGTTGAGTTGTCATCTGATCATGTGGGAATAAATGCAATATTTAAAATGTTTCAGGGACTCTAAAACCCAGAGTTTGTCAATGCACTGACAAGTCTATGCGGACGGGGAATAAATCAGGGAACTTGCAACAATTTGGAAGGATCAGCACAAGTTGCCTTAATGGTCCCTCCCGCTGCGCCCAGCTGCAGCCTGACAAATCCTAACAATCTCCACTCTAAATACAACTTCCAAGATCTCTGCCTGAAACAGGAGCCAGTTAAATTTATCTGATTAGAAGGCACCAACTTCCCAGCCTCTTTAGGTGATGTTCACGGAGTAGTTGTAGCTGTCAAGCAAGCTATGGTGTATTAGCATATATGTGTGATTCTTTCACTTGATATTGTGCGTACTAGTCAGGTTTTCACGAAAGACAATGGAAAGTTTCCATCAACAGGTGACAAGTTCATTTGCAGAAAACAATCTCATGGGAGCCAAGGACCCTGAGTTATGCATGGCACTTACTGAGGGAGTCACTGAGACGTATCCTGTAATGTTGCCAAGGGATTCCTGTGCAGACAGAGGAATCCTGCCTTAAGGCAACAAAATGTTTCTCCACAAAATGCACATGCCTTTATCTTGGAAAGCATCCGGTACTGCCTTCAGCGTAGCACTCAGCAGGAGAAGCTCTTCTGAATGAACTGAGAATTGTGTCTGGATATAATGGTCTGAGGCCATGGTTACACTGGCACTTTATAGCGCTATAAAGCCCCCACGAGCGCTATAACCT
>ML677352.1:612148-626129 GCA_007922305.1 Dermatemys mawii
ACAAAGCCTTCTGTGAACGGAGGCTCACTGACAGGCTTTCAGAAAAATGGAAAAACCACTGTCTCTCTCCCTCCGCATACACACAACGCGTCCCCCCTCACCTCCCTCGTTTAAAAAGCACGTTGCACCCAGCTGAATGCTGGGATACCTGCCCTAATGTGCTGCTCTTAATGCCGCATTAAGTGCCCCAAATGTGTCCATGCTATACCGCAGGAGCATCTGAGTGTGGACATACAATAGCGCTATACATATTCCTGTATAAGGGGACCGCTATAACCTATAGCGCTATAATCTTGTAAGTGTAACCATACCCTGAGTTAAAATGGTCATCACGGAGTCTCCTCCATCTTTCTTGTGACATCCCCAGGCTGGGGAAACCCAGAGACAGAACTTGCAAACTCTTTTCTAACCAGCTTACTAGTTGTAATGAGGGAGTCATGTGCCTGCAACTGTTTCTGAGGGTCTCCGATATAGGCATGGAGCCAGTGTAACCAGCTCATGTGTGGCAGAAAACAGGAACAATTAATAGAGCAATCCTAACCTCCCCTGAACATACATTCCTGGGGAACCCGATTGTTCTTCAGCTCAAAACACAGGTGTGTGCCACTTGAGATGGTTTAACTGAAGGTACGAGGGATCCCTTAATCTCTCTGTGGACTAGTTGCTAGAGGGCACTCTCACACATATATACAAAGCCAGTGCATTCGGAGCTACCAAGCTTCACACGCATATTTCCCCTCATGCAGGGCTGTAGTAACGGAGGAGGGATTGCCACCACCTCCTCTGGCTGCCCTAGGGTCTCCTGTCCCTTACTCATCACAAGCTCCAGGGCTCCCTCAAGCACAGGTTGCTTCAATTCCATCTCATACCCTAGTTGCCACTGGCTCCTTCAGGCTCCCCAGACACCCCTGCTTTCTTCTGTCTTCCCACTTCTGCATGCTGCAAGAAATAGGCTCCAGCTTTCTCTCCCTCTCACCCACTCCTGCTGCATTCTGAGGGGAATCACTGATGAGCTCTCACTGCAGAGAAATGTCACAGATGGAGCTGCACAAAACCGGGCAGCAATGTACATTACATCATGGCCTTGCACTGACACCCAGAAAGCGAGAGAGACATAGCTACAGCTGTCTCCCTGTTAGTGCCTGAAGGAGCTTCAGGAAGAATTACTTTCACTTCTTTCACAGAGAACAGAGATCTCATGCAGTAAATGAAAATTCAGATTTAAAGGGACACCCAAGGCCAGAAATATGGTCAGTTAAAAAAAAAATTAAAAGTAGTTTTTTGTATTACAGTGGTTCCCAGATTTTAACAACCTGTGAACCCTTTCACTAAAATATCAAGTCTTGTGAACCCCCTCCTAAAAATAAATATTTCCAAGGATTTTCTCCTTTACTGGAGTATAAATTATAAAAGCAGTGATCTTGGAAATATTACATTTGTTTTTATGACATGCTATTTACACACTTTATTAATTAATATTTATCATTACAGTATTTTTATTACATTATGAAACAGCAACACTCTTCCAAGATCTCACTTTCGTAGCTTGTATCACTTTGAATAAGCCTGTTATAAGATAAGGCTCCTATGTTTCATCAAGGAGTATCAGATGTGATACAGCATCAAGGTATTTAAGATGTCAGCTCAAAGAGTTCCTCCTACACAAGCACTCAGGTCTTGAGCAGTCCAGGTAAACAACACATGTTACAACAAAGCTTAAACTTGTTGTTCTTAATAATTTTAAAAACAATACTAGCTGTCTATTTAATTTTAAAAACAGCAAAAAATATCCACCTCTCTTTCCACTTCTTATAAGGTAAGGAGTCTTGAAGTTTAAATCTCCTCAGTGTGATAGGGAGGCTTGCTTTGATCTCTTAGCTCTTGGAAGTCCAGGGGCTCCAAGCTTCTGGCTTCGTACTGCCAGGGGTTTCTAGACAGCTCTACCTACCATTAGGGAATTTTTTCTCCAGAACTCCCTGCAACATTTCGCAACCTCAGGAGTTCACAAACCACAGTTTGGGAACCACTGGTGTACTGCATCTGCCTCTGGGGTTCCATGCCCATTTTTGTGGTTTTACAGTCTCCTATATTTTCAATGGTTTTGCTCCTTTTTTCTGAGTAAAAAACTCACCCCAGCAAGCAGGGAAACTGTCTGACTGTCTAGAAATGGGGAACAGTGAAAGTGGCTCTGCACAAAGGGTGAGATTAGGAGCACAAATCTCATTGCCTGTCAATAGGACTTGAACTCCTAAATCACATAGGTAATTTTGAAAAACATACTCAAACTAGAATATTTTCCATGTAATCACTTTCATTTACAGTACCTTTGGGTGCCACTTGTAATGGGTGGAGTTCAGGTGGGTAAAACTGTTGGGGATAAATCTAATTGAATATTTTCAGACCTTAAACCAAAATGGTTTCAGTATTAGAAGTAGAACAAAGTTCTCAGGGAAGCTGGTTGTTATACATTCCTATTCAGTTTACCCATGGTCCAGTTTAGACTATTTGTAAAAATTACTATTGATTCTATGCCATATAAGTTGCTGCCATCTTTGTGGGTCTGCAGAAAATGTTGAGGTCTCCTTTCAGTAATGGCACTTCCATTCCCTGAAGCTGTGCCTTCTATGCTGTGACCTCCAATTATCTGCATGCAGATTATTTTTGTTTACCTGCCATATTCTTGTCCCAGAGCCTTGTTTTATAGCAATTCTGCCTATGGATACAGTCCCATAACGCAGTGCAAATGCCTGTCATAATCATGTTTGAAGGTCAATATTTCATGCATATATCAAAATGTTTTTGCTTTTTCAGCTTCCCTGCTGGCTTTGATAACAATGGTGGTTTCTTTTTTTTGTGTCGTTGTAATCTGCTTGACATCCCAACACTTATTTATATCCAGTATTTAATTTATTTGCTGGAACTAATGGAACAATGGATATTGTTTTGGTAATGTCCTAGGTCAGGAATTATGGTTTTTCTCCTCCAGGAAACCTCCCATCAGTAGTAAAGTAACTATCTCTGGATGTGCCATCAAATTACATCAGACCCAGCAAGAAGTCTGGGAAACGCCTCACTCCTTGACAGGGGAGTAGCAAATAAAACAAACAATTGGCTTCACTGCATGATTTAGGAAGGGAAGATTTAAATAATCATATTTCTGGTTGTGAAAAGAATCTCTCTCTTTTTCATTCAGAAATTTGGCTTTTAAATTTTCTGTGCGTCTTCTAGTTTTATAGTTTCTTTTCTTCCCAGACCAACACACAGTCTGAGTTCTTAAAAATTCTCATCAAACCCATGAACTTTAAAAATGTTCTAAATGGGAACCAGAACCTCAGGAGGTTTTGATGGCATTAAAAGGAAGATGGTGACAGACTGAAGGAGACGGTTTATACAGTATTTAATCAAACCTTGCATCTGATTGGTGATCTAGCTCAGTCATCACATATGTTTACCACACAGAAATAAAGTATTCTTTTCCCCAAAGCTCATGAGTAACTGAATAGTCTGCCAAAAGAAAAGTTACCATGTGCTATATTGTAGGTTCCCCTCCCTCCCCTGCTCCATTGTATGTTGAAGTGGGCAGCTAGGTACTGTAGAACATGAGATAACTATGTCAAATCTCTACAGCAACTTTCCAATGCCCACTCCATGCATCTTTTTTAGTTTAATTGCCCCAGGTCAGTTTGGAGCTGGTACTTTCACTCAGCGAGTGACAGAAGAAATTCAAATTGGATGTGAAACAGATGCCTCTTTATAAAGGGTCCCCTGTTCTTTGCAAACAACTCTCACCTCAGACCTGACAAACTCACTACACCAAACATGTCTTGCAAAATATTTACCCATAAGGCATAACATATAAGGTATCGTTAGAAAACTTGCAGCTTATCAAGACTCAAGTAAGCCTAAATTTTAGTCATAGGTATTTTTAGTAAACGTTGCGGACAGGTGACGGTCAGTAAACAAAAATTCATGGCCTGTGACCTGTCCATGACTTTTACTATATACTTGTGTGAAGAACAGCTTGCAGGGCACCACAGGTGCTGCTGGAGGTTTCGGGGGGCACTGTGGGTGCTCAGGGTGTGTGTGATGGGGGTGCCACCATGGGTGCTCATATGGGGGTTTGGTGGGGCTGAGATAGACTCTCTCCCAAGCTCCTGAGCTCCGCATGCTGCCTCCACTCTGTCCCAAGCCCTGATTCTGCAGGTCCAATTGGCTGGGAACTGCGGCCAACAGGAGCTGCAGGGCAGTGCCTGCCAGCAGAGGCAGCTAGGAGCTGAGGGAGGGGAGACACCCCCTCCAGGTAAGTACTGCCCTGCAGCCCAGTCCCCAGCCCTGAGCCTCCCCCCACCCAAATTCCTGCTGCTCAGGGAATGGGGGGCCCCAAGACTGCCCCAGCAGCAGGAGGCCCGGAGGCCACCCAAGCTGCTCAGGCAGCCCTGGGCCAGGCACACCAGCCACTGCAGAGGTTAGAAAAAGTCATGGAATCCATGACTTCCATGACAAACATGGAGCCTTACTCATAATCACTGTGAGATGTCTGTATGGGTAATATAAAAGAAATAATTAAAGTAAGATTTTGTCATGGAGGTCAGAGAAGTCACAGATTCCATGACTTTCAGAGACCTCTGTGACATTTTCAGCTTCAGCCCCATTCCCGGGGCTGGAGCTGTCCACTGACAGCGGCAGTAATCCCAATGTGCTGAGCTGCCAGAGTGGTGGCAGAAGGTGGAGCCTCCCTCCCCCAGGCAAGGCTTGAGAACTCAGTCACCATCTCTCACACTGTGGGGCTGGGCTTCAGTCCTCCCTGTCAGCACCTCCCCATTATTGTTAGTAAAATCACAGACAGGTTGCAGGCTTTCATTAGCTTTTGTTTATTGCCCGCAATTTGTCCATGACTTTTACTAGAAATAACTATGACAAAATCTGAACCTTAAGAATAATGTAACTATACTAAAAATTTGCTTTATGGGCTTGGAGTCAAAGTTAGTCTCCAGGGAATAGTATGTGTCAGTGATGACACATTCTAGCAAGAGGCCCGCTCAGCTGGTTTGTAATGCAAGGTTCGATTGTCTAGCCTTTCTCCAGCTCAAGATTTCCAGTGGAAAAATCATCAGAGACCACTTCCACCAATCAAAACCACTCAGAGGTTAAAAAAAAAAAAAAGAGGAACAGTGCAACAGGCAGGAAGTCGTTCTGCCTGTGATTAAAGATAAAAGTCTGTTTCAGTATAACACAGGATGGGGAAGTATACTTGTACTGATGGGACATCTTTAGGAGTAGAGATGTTCTCGTGAAAAATTGGATCCATATTCCTGCAAAGCCAGCAAGCTCTGCAACAGACAGAACTTTGAGGGGAAATCCCATTTTTTTAGACAGGAAAGGTAGCTTTTGGTAAGTGTAGACTACAGTTAGCCTTTTATAAATTTCTTTTATTAAGTAAACATTTGTTGCCTTCACTCTGTTGTGTTTCATATTAAATCTCTATTCTTTCTTAAATAAACCTTCCGTTGTTTTATTACAAATGCTGTATGTTATACAAGAGCAGTTGTAAAACTAGTAAACTGGGGTACACTGCTCCCTTGGGGCCAGAGGATCTGGGATTTCTGAGAGTAGCCAGAGTCAGGGGCCAGATATCACAAGGAAACAATTCCAAGGGACTTGGGAGGCTAGGGTGCATTTATTGTTAACCTGCAAGGCAAAGGCAGGACTGGCATAGCCAAGATAAGTATGTTTGAGTGGCTGAAAGCCTGGTGGTGGTAGGGAGCTGACACCCAGGTAGGCTCAGGAAAAACTCCTTTACAATAGAGGCTGCGGGGGGTAACAAAGTGACTCAGAATCTGGGGTACTTCAAAGACCATCACTCTCTGAGCCATCCTGAATTCCCTCCACAGGGACCCCTCTGTGCAGTACACAGGGGCTGTGTCTGGCAGGGGCAGGGCCGGAACACCTGAACCCTTTTTTTTCTCCCATGGACCATGACAACACTATCCAGGGTGCTGCAGTGGCATAGCTACAATTCTATAGCTATGTTACTGTAACTCTGAGGTGCAGATGCAGACTACAATGACAGAAGAGGTTTTTTTCCATTGCTGTACGAATACCACCTCCCCAAGTGACAGTGGTTAGGTCAACAGAAGCATTTTTCCATTGACATAGCTACTGCAACTCTGAGGGTAAGGTTGGCATAGCCGTGGCACTCGCGGATGTAGATTTTTCACATCCCTAAGTCCTACAGCTATGTCACCCTATGTTTTAAATGTAGACCAGGTCAGAGAGGGACATGGAGGACTGTGAAGGCTACTTCAGCTAATGGACTGAAGTGGTCTCTGTGGGGTGCCTTTATAGTATTTTGCATGCTACTTTAATTGAAACCACCAGGAAGCATGCCAGAGTATTTGAGTGCAGAATTTCATCATAAATACATCTGACCCTAGTGGTGGAATTTACTAGATTGTCACTAGCAAGATCCTAACTGGGTATCTAGTTTGGTGGTTTTCATACTGAATAGGCATTAATTAAACAGGACTTGTGAAGTAGCAGGGATTGGCTAGGCTGATCCTCAGTTTGCCTGGATTCAGCAAAATCCACCCCTTCCACATATTTCTTCCATTTGAAACACTGTTGTTTCAAAGTTAATATGTTTGCTCTGAAGGATGTGAATTCAATCCCTTCCTTCCTTACAAATGAAATGTTGCCATAAGTCTTTACTCAGAACATCATACAAGTTGCTATTCCATATAAAATTAGCTTTATCTGGCTATGTTACTGATAGGGTGAGAAATGAAACTGCTTTTATAAAATACTCTGAAAAACCGAATTTGTAAGATAGATTTTGCGTGAGAAGAAAAAAATCAAGGAATCTGTTTCATTTGGTTCTGATACCATTTTCGTAGCCAAATTGACAAATGTGGTATAGTTTGATAACAAAAGAGATTGATGCAAGAAACCAGGCTTTCTATACTTTTATGGTGGAAAATGTTATTAAAAATAAAATGAATATGGGAATTTGGAATTAGATGAGAGCTAGAGAACAAGAGAATGAATTAGATGAGTAGGGTGGAAGCTTTTTCAGATGGGAAATGAGAATAGCTCAGATAAACATGCAGCACATATTGATTTAAAAAGTATGTCAGGGTTTACATATGTTTTAAACTATTTAGTTATAAATGAGGCATTGCATCTATTTAGCACCCCAAAACCATGAACAAATGTTACAAATCTGACACTAAGAAGTGGAAATGTGACAAAACCTACAGTGTTTAGGGAGAAGAACAAAGAAGGGGATTTAATGGATGAGATTTTTGTTCATCTAGTACAATATCCTGCCTGTAGGAGTGTCTCACAGGCTGATGCCTTGGAAGCTCCCATAAAAGAATAATGCACCCAACTTATTGTTCAGTGCAGTACATAGGGAAGGGGGTGAGGTGATATTATATTTCTGATTCCCATAGGCTATCAGTTTATGCCTTGCCACATGAGTTGATTACCTTTTTTCTCAGCATTCATGAGGTCAGATATAATGAGCTATATAATTATTAGCCCAATAAGAGTGTTTGAGGTTATTTAAAATGCTTTCAGTCTGACATCAATCAGTTCACAAGGTTCATTTTAGTCACTGCAAGTAATTTTCCGCTTGAATATTTGGAAAAGCAAAACCTCTCTTTAAAAATAATTCCAATTCTTAAAATAATTTGACAAACATTTTGTGCCACATGTAGGTACCATATCATGGAAAGAAGACTGATCAGTAGCACAGTATGGTATTAGGGTGACCAGATGTCCCGATTTATAGGGACAGTCCGATTTTTGGGGTCTTTTTCATATATAAGCTTCTATTACCCCACCCACCCACATCCCGATTTTTCACACTTCCTGACTGGTCACCCTATATGGTATAGAAAATATATTTCCCCCTCTTCATTTTCAAACAAATATTGCTGAGATAGAAAAGGTCCAGAAGGAGGCAATAGACATCCTAAAGAAGTACAGCAAGTTAATTATGTGGAAAGGCTGCAGGATAAACATGGCTAAGGAACAGACATGATCAAAGTTTTCAAAGTGCTAAAGAGGATAGGGTAGGTTGATGTAGATAATCTCCTCAAAATAATGATTAACTGCAGGACAAGGACACAGATTAATAATGAAATAGCACCATTTTGATCTACAGTAGTTCTGATCATTCAGATCTCACATTGTATAATCAGAACTCCTAGTGTGTCAGCTTTTTAAAAACAAAATAAATAAATAAATATTGGATGCATGTCTCTCTCTTATACATATAATATTTATCCTTGAACCAGTCAACAAATGAGGGTTAGGGTGGACTGAAATTATTTTGATTACCACCGGATGGGGCTAGAGTCATTTTTGGTTAGCAGCCATTGAACTCACTTCAGTAACTTCTTTTTAAGAGGGGAAAATTGTAACTCAGAGCTGTTTGGAGATCAATAAACAGAGCTCATTATACCAACGATCTAATTCTTCTGGAAGTTCACATATTGCATGTGTGGCTTTCCTTTGTCTCCAACAATATGCAGCTGCTGAGATCTAAATCTCAGAAGCAAACTGAAGTTCCAAAGCCCAGCATCAATTAATGCTTGGGAGACAGGGGGAAAATATAGCTTAAACAGAGCTTTATTTTATCTTGTTTTCTTGAAATACCTATTATACATCAGCCAAGGGGTAAATATGGGACTGTGACCTGAAATGAGTGACAGAAAAATAAGAGAACAAGAAACATATATTTATGTGGAATTCATGTCTTTACAACATACAAGATTTCACTTAGTTTCCTGATTCAGCTTTTCTGCTCTATATGATTTAAGAGTGAAGACAAAGGAAGATAAGACAAGACAGCAAATTTTAATAATTTGTAATGTGGTACAGCTGAGAGAGATGTAAGGCAAATAGATTTTGTTTTGGAAAGAAATTCCAAACAGATGGACAATGTTTTTAATATTGTAAATATGCTCAAATACAAAAATGATGGGTGCAATTACAATTCTAGCATCCAATCTCTACCAACCCCACGAGATACATGATATTAAAATTAGATAGTTATTACACTGATATTAATAACTTAAGAAACTAAGTCACAGCATCTGGAAATTGGGCATCAACCCTGCAAGAATTCCACGGGACAAAAACCAGGTCAAGTAGAGCTATACTTTTCTCATTTTAGGAGGAGGAATTATATACTTTTAGCAACAAGAGAATGCTTTCTTTGTCTTGCTATGTCAAACAGGTAGATTTAACAGATGAGCTTTATTGCACATGATTGCCTAAAGACCTGACAGGTCACTGAAAAAGCACTGAAAAGGGACTATGTGACCCGTGAGGAGCTACATTAGAAGTATACCTTCATTTGTATGGAGACTAACTTTCATTTTGGTAAAGGGATAGCTTAATTCTATGGGCTGCTGCTGCAGCATGGATTTCAGATACAAATTTGTCTTTGTTTCTGGTCCTGATCTTTCTGTGAAAACAAATTCTGATTTACCCTAAACCAAATTATTTTAAAATTACTTAATTTGTCTGCTGCACTGAAGAAAACATGTTTTTCTTTAATAATACCGTTTTTCCATGAGAGACACAACGGCATGTTCGTGTTAAAAGAAGTTTGTGCTGATAAAATATTGAATAGACTTAAACATGTTTAACTATAGGTAGATTTGTATCTCCTAGACGCGGCTGGCTCCTAGGTACGGGGGAGGCCATGGGGGCTCCCGGCACACTTCCCCCACCCTGAGAGCTGGCTCTACAGCTTCTATAGGCCTGGGGGTGTGGGCAGCATGCAGATCCTCCTGCCCCTCTGCCTAAGAGCCAGACATGCTGGCTGCTTCCAGGAGCCACGCAGAGCCAGGGCATGCAGGGAGCCTGCCTTAGCCCTGCTGCACCGCTGACTGAGAGCCTCCTGAGGTAAGTGTTACCAAGCTGTAGCCTGTACCCTGAACCTCCTCCCACACCCCAACCCCCTTCCCCAGGTCAGAACCATCTCCTGCATGCTAACTCTCTCCCAGAGCCTGCACCCATCACTCTCTGCCCCAACCTGAGCCCCCTCCTGCATCCAGTCTCCCTAATGGAGCCTGCACCCCAACCACTGGCCCCAGCCCTGAGTCCCCTCCTGGATCTCAAACCCCTCATTCTGAACCCCCACTCCCAGACGGAGCCTACACCCCCTTCCGCACTCCAAACCCCTGCCCCAGCCCAGTGAAAGTGAGTGATCAGCAAGTGTTCTGTTAAGGTTTGTTTGTTTACATTTTATTAAGGGAAATTGTATTGAACTAAAATGCCATCTACGGATGCAATCTAAATTGTAAAATTTTTTATAGTTAATAAGAAATCGTTCACTTTATTACATCTTTGTGAACTGCTAATTTTGCTGTACAAACATTATGTATGCTGATTACATAAATGTAACTCATTCTGTCATGCAATGTTTATCTGAAATGCTGCTGTGCAAGACCAAGAGGGGTGTCATCAGACTGGAAAATTCAGTAAATAAAAAACTAATAACATATTAAAATCCTTTCATAGGAATAAAAATATTTAAATTCCTTAAAGCTCTGGACACTTCATAATGACGACTGCAGTTGCATGTATTTGGCATAGTCTAAAAGAGGTTGATAGGATACAGACAGTTAAAAATCTTGTAATACCAGTCAAAATCATCTGCCAACTGAATCTTTCTTTTATAACAGTCTGTACATGTAACTCAGATTTTTTTCTTCTGGTTTATCTAACTTTTGTTTAAAGAATTGAGTTTGTTATTCAAATAAAAATTATGCAATACAAAATCCATTGCTACTACTAACTAAAGATGGTTCCATATCAGAACCTCAAGTTTAATACCTCCCATTATTTTGAGAGTATCCAACAGTAAACAAAACTGTAAGGAGATATGTTTCTGGATCTGGCTGACACCCCTAACACTTGATCAGTTTTCTTCAGGTTAGATTTCAGCTGCATTGAGTCTGAATTGCATTAAGATTTTATTACAATTTAGAAACATTTAAGCAGCTAACTGAAGGGGCTTTTCATTAATATAGTTTATTCACCTTTTATGTGTATTGTAAGGAACTATAGCAAGAAATAATTGAGAGCCAGGTAATCCCTTCCCACAGGAAAACCCATAGTAGTGAATAGAAGAGGATAAAAATCATTTCCCACCTCCTATAGAATGAGACATTTTAGTCCCGATGAACCCTCTGGGATGTGGAGGGATCCATTTGAACTCACTTTTCATGGATCTGAGACCATTTTGGGAAATCCTAGAAAATGAGCAGCCTCCCAGAACAAGAGCTGAAACACAATTCATACTTCTTTTTGGTCACACTAAAATAACTTGCAGCTGCAAGTGCTTTCATTTGCTCTTTGAGACCAGCAGCCAGAGAATCTTGGATCTAGTCTACACTGGTGGGGAGGAGGGGACGGGTCGACCTAAGTTACACAACTTCAGCTACGCGAATATTGTAGCTGAAGTTGAAGTATCTTAGGTCGACTTACCTGGGCGTCCTCATGGCGGCGAGTCCACTGCTGCTCCGTCGACTCTGCTTCCGCCTCTCATGGAGATGGGGAACAGGAGTCCACGGGGAGCACGCTCAGGGATTGATTTATTGCATCTACACTAGATGCGGTAAATCGATCCCCGATAGATCAATCACTCCTTGCTGATCTGGGTATGTGCTGATTGCCACATGATTGTTTCCAAGTATCTGGCCTTGAGTGTCTACAGGCCTGTTTTTTTCACTTTTCTACTTTCGCATCTCCATTTTTGCTAACAGATAGAGTACTGCAGGACACAAGGGCCATTGTTCGAGTTGGAAGAGGAAAATTCTTCATCATTGGGCTAGCTCATATGATCAATGCAGAGAGGAAGACTGAAGGGGTAGTATGTTGGTCAAGAGTAAGTATGGTAGACTGAAACACAGCTGCTAGGTTTAAATTTAGATATACCAACTTTGACAGTGTCTCTTCAACTTTAAGGAACACAAATGAAATATCCACTTTAGTGGAACCAGAAGACTAATTGGGTCAGTTTTGTGATGGCATATCAGCAAGATAGATTTATTGTTTATAGTCCAGGCATTTTCTTCCTTTATTTTCTGGTGAACAATTATACATTTTCCTGGGCAGTTTTTCAGCATTCATTGTCAGAGCTCTGAATATTTGAGTCACCTGTGTTTACCCCATTTTGGCTCTAGAATTACGCTGATGAATGGGAACGTGCTGCTGATGGCTGAGCAGTGTGGGGAGGTTACACACATACACTACAATGTATATTCTATACACACACACACACATTATTTATATATATTTGCTTGTTAATACATTTTGACAGGAATCTATTAGTAAATATTTGTTTAAATCTAAAACTAGAAGTCCTACACTAGATATAAGGGAATAAAATAAACAGTATATACATTGACTGATACAAGTTTTTTAAAAAATGCATGACAAAATCAGACATAAGCATAACCACTTCCATTAAAATACAATAATTCTATTGGTCTAGGCAGATGATTTTAAAGACATGGGATAATGAGACTACTGGATAGAGCAAAGTAGAGCAGAGTGTGCAAAATGCTGCTAATGTTCCTAGTCATCAAATCCTGTGAGTTCCACAATTCCAAAAGTATTAAGGTTCTTATTGGAAACTTCCTGAGGCATATCAAGCTAAACTGAAGGTAACACTCTCAAAAAAATAGCATTTCAACATGCTGCTTCTTTTGTAATGCTAAATGTGAGCCAAAAACCAGTGGCCATTTGACAGTTCATTGAATCTGTAAGCAGTGTCAGGAATGAGATATATTCTGACATCTGGTGGCGAACTATGGGAATTGCAGTGAGCCGTGCAAAATAAGTCTGGGGCTGATCAATTTGCATGGACACACCCACTGCGCCTAGCCTGAGCCCACAGCAGCCCACATGGCCACTTCGGCTGATGAGGGAGCCCCAGTTTCTATGTTATTGGGGCAGGAATGATAAAGTGATGTTACTGTGATTATGCGAATGAAGGACTATGGACATGTACTTGGCCCTTGTTATGATGGAGGGACTCGCCATCATCTAGGTAGCACTCACTGGGCAAGGGCCATGCGTTTTCAGAACATTGTGAGATTGAGAGAGGTGGTGGACAAGTACCTATACCTTTTGGTGAGGGCTCTGTCTGAGGGCCTCCCAGGCCTATTGCACCCTGCCTCTCTCCACTGTGGAATGTCAGAATTGAATTTTGCTTCCATTAGGAGCCTGGTTTCAGGCTGCTGAGCTGAAAATTGCTTTGGGCTTGCTGGTGCACCTGCACTAAGGCTCCCCTACTGTGAGCTGAAATCACCTAAGAGCTAAAGAAATCACTGAGCACTGTCTTAAGTAGGGGGGCCGGAAAAAAGTACAGCGTGGCTGGTGCAGCAGAGCAGTCTGCGTGTCGGCTAGCAGGACGGCTAGCGGAGTTGTTGGTGCTGCGGAGTGGCTGGTGCGGCAGAGCTGTCCGTATGTCAACTAGCAGAGCCGTTGGTGCTGCGGGCAGAGTGACCGGTGCAGCAGAGCTGTCTGTCGACTAGCGGAGGCGTTGGTGCTGCAGGCAGAGTGACTGGTGCTGCGGAGCTGTCTGTGTGTCAACTAGCGGAGGCGTTGGTGCTGCGGGCAGAGTGACCGGCGTGGCACAGCTGTCTGTGTGTCGGTTAGCAGAGCAGCTAGCGGATCAACGGGCAGAGCGGTTCGTGGGACAGCCAGCGGAGCGGAGCAGAGCCGATTGCGGGGAGAGCTGCAGCGGAACCTCACAGAGAGGCGGCGCAGTCGGCTTTGGACCACGTAAGGTGCCCCTTGCCCTACCCTCCATTTCCACCCAGGCTGGGAGGTAAGACTCTGCAGAGTAACTCCGGAACTCTGCACTGACCAGGAACAGAGACTCTTGGGCTGAGGGACTTTTGGGTGATTTTTGGATTGCTGGGCTCCAGAGACTTTTGGGCTGTGGGACATTTCG
>ML677352.1:626139-796975 GCA_007922305.1 Dermatemys mawii
TTTTGGATTGCTGGGCTCCAGAGACTTTTGGGCTGTGGGACATTTCGGGACTATTGGGTGAATTTTGGATTGCTGGGCTCCAGAGACTTTTGGGGCTGTGGGACATTTTGGGGACTTTGGGTGATTTTTGGGCTACTGGAATCACAAACCTAAAGAAGGGGACACAGCCCAATCGGCTGGGGTGGCGGTTTGCTCAGGGGTTGGTGTATGACCCTAGTTGTGGTGTTTTTTCCCAATTTCATGATGTCATTTATCTCCTGTTAATAAAAATTTCTGATACACCAATCTGTGCTTGCGAGAGGGGAAGTATTGCCTCTTTGAGGCACCCAGGGGGGGTGTTAGGATTTTTCCCAGGTCACTGGGTGGGGGCTCGAGCCAGTTTTGTCTTGTGTTGTTAAGAGGGGACCCCTAGGTACTGAACCCGGCCCTTGCTGCTTTAACCCGGCCTGGCAGAAGGGTTACAAATCAAAGAGAAAGATTAAGTGACTGAGTCCATTTTAATGAGGCAGTTAATATCTATATTTGAGATATCTTATCTCATTTCATTATTTTGAGTCATCATCTCCTCCTCCAGTAATACAAAGCAAATTAGTGTTAATGGCCTGGTTTTCACTGTTATGGTTTTCAGAGCCACATTTCCTCTGGCTCTTCCTGGTACACTTGTAATCTGGGCCTGGTACTTGTAATACTTGAAAGTAGCTTGAGACTGCCAACTCAGCTCATATGATGTGTAGAGGAGCGTGGGGGCTTAAATCTGTGAATGGCAGGCAGAATGCTTGTCCTTGGATTCCAAAAGCCAGTGACAAGTCAGTTACCTGTCAGGAGTCATTCCACCTAGGACCAGCTACTGACCTGCTTCCCTACTAACTTCACTGCTAGGCAACTAATAGGTCCAGATGCACTGCCCTGGACTTCCTGGTTAATTGTAGCACCTGATTGGCTGCAGGGCCAGCATTCTGGTTTATAAACCCAGCAGCAAGAGCAGTGTACTGACTGATTAATGTAATTTTTCTTTGCGGCTGTTCTGGCCCTGCCCCTGCTGTCTGTAGCCCTTCCCCAGTTCCAGCTTGTGCCTGTTCCTACCCCTAGGAAGAGGAGCAAGCTGGAACAGGGGAAGTGCTAACTCTGAACTTCCTACTTCTGTCCTGGCTTTGGACTTCTGATTCCCATCCTCAGCTATGCCTTCAGACTGTGACTCCAGTTTACCTTTTGGCTTAGGTGTTGGCTTCTGACTCCTGGCTTCAACTCCTGGCTCTTGTTCAAGATCCGCCCTGTCTGACTAGTAGGTCAGACTCTTGGCTCTTGTTCAGGACCCGCCCATTCTAACTAGTAGGCCAGACTCTTGCTCTATACATTAAACCACACTGCCAACTAAAAGTTATAAACTGCTTGCTGAAATTTCTGGCAGTCTGATGTTCATGCTACTCTGACCCTGAGCTTCTACCTAGAAGAAAATCCAGTGTAAATATTTTGCTGTTATTATAGCTAATACACTGGGAAATACTTCTAGGCTTGATTCTTTCTGAGCACCCCCCCGGCATTTTGGAAAGTTGGTGCCTGTGTAAGGTCTGGTCTACATGGCATAGCTATGTTGCTCAGGGATATGACTGACCTAGCCCCTGGTGCAGGTAGCACCTAGCTAGGGTCTCTCAGGAAAATGGATTATGTACAGTGATAGGAGAACACCGCCTGTCCAGTGCAGGTAGTGTCTAAACTGAAATACTACAGTGGTATGGCTGCAGCTATGCCACTGCCCCATTTCAAGTGTACACAAGCCCTTAGTGCCTACAGTGAAGCGCTACTGCTGTGCAGCTGCAGCACTGCAACTGTCCCACTGTAGCATTTCAATTGTAGACATAGCCTAAGAGCCTAGTGAGTTAGGCTCTTAAATCCAGTTAAAATCCAAAGGAAGTTCTGTACCTATCTCCTTTGATAATCCTAGCCTAGATTCTTTCCTCAATTGAACAGAGAGGAGGGAAGGGGTGAATGCACCCCCACTTTCATAAGTCTCTGCCGGCCCTTCTTTGTGTATACAGCATACCCAGGTTTCTGCAGAATGTAGAAGTGTATTGGAGGATGGGGAATGAGGAGGGAGAGTTTGTAGCAGCAACTCTGTTTACGATCTGGAAGAATGCTAGGTTGCAATGGGTACATGTAATCTACACAACAGCTAATGCTGCTCAGTGCAGCATACCCTGCATCTCCATGGCTTTTAGAGTACCTCCTTTCTGTGTGTGTCGGATGGGGAATTAGTGCACAGCTATGTGGGAGGGAGCCAATGGCAGCATGTTTTCTCAGTGACCAGCATTGCCAGGTAAAGGAATTGGGAGGAGACAGGGAAGAGGTGATACACTATGGGAATGATACGCAGGGTACAAAAAGCTAGTACCTGATTTCTCCCACAGAACTCAAGGAGCTAAGGAGTTTGAAGATCCTGTCCCTTCCAAAGCCTACAGACCCCTTCCATCTGAACAGAAGAATCATCAGTAGCTCAACAAAGTGAACTTCAGAATGTTTTTATTCCACTGTATGGATTTTTCCATGGGAGGAGGAGGATATGGACTAACATTAGTGGAAAACAGAAAAAGGGATTTATTAAATAATCCCTTATTAAAAACTGTGACGTTGTCGTTGGTGTTGCTTGTTGAAAAACCTACTCTATAAAAGTGGAGGATCAGCTACATCTGGAGCACAATCCACCCTTCTTGGGGACACAAGGTAGGCTTTCTATGGGTTTAGGAACTGCACAGAAGAGAGACTAGTAACTGGGTAGGTAGGTGATGGGGAGTGGGTGGGGTAGGTTAAGGTCTAACAGAGCGCCTGTCCCCTTTTCCAAGGCCCCACTCTGAATATAGAAAAGCTCTGGGATAACAACAGACTTAGCGCTCTTTCATGCAAATACTGACCAGTCTCATAACACAAGAACTAGGAAACACCAAATGAAATTAATAGGCAGCAGGTTTAAAACAAACTAAAGGAAGTATTTTTTCACACAACACATAGTCAACCTGTGGAACGCCTTGCCAGAGGATGTTGTGAAGGCCAAGACTATAATAGGATTCAAAATAGAACTAGATAAATTCATGGAGGATAGGTTCATCAATGACTATTAACCAGGATAGGCAGGGATGGTGTCCCCTGCCTCAGTTTGCCAGAAGTTGGAAATGGGCGACTGGCTATGGATCACTTGATGATTACCTGTTCTGTTCATTCCCTCTGGGGCACCTGGCATTGTCCGTCTGCTGGTTCCCTAGCAGAATAGGCTTTCCCTGCAATCCTAAGTGGTGGTTATGCAGAGGGGATAGTACAGTGTTTTTTTTCCCCCCTTGGTAATGTCCATGGTCTGGAGGGCATATAATGTGTGTGGATGTAGGGGGTATGAGTTGGCCCTGTGTATTTTCTTAAATAGCTGTATATTTTTGCATCCCTATTGATGCTTCTGTCTGTACGTTTTTCAAGTGCAAGGCAGAGGGAGGAGCTAGAAACTTTTCTGAGACTTCTCCTGGGGCTGTTTTGCATGTTGTGCTTTTGTGATGTTGATCACTTTTTTCCATGTTGGCATTTTTATTCACATTATACTTATGAGTCAGTAGCCTCTCTGAGTAAGTCTCATTGTCCTCATTGAATTCTGCTGCTGTTGACAAATAAGTACTATACTACTTCTCGTATTGGCTTACTTAATATTTACCAATCTATTTAAAGCCTTCTGTCTCTTAAAGCATTCATACAAACTTCTGCATTTTTACATGGCTTTTCCCATCATTGATTTAAATTACAAGTCTTCAGTTGTTTAAAAAAATGGAAAGAAGCCACTGGGGAAAACAGATTAATTCAGAATGGAAATATCTTGAAGGAAAATGCCTGTGTGAATTGAAGTAATAAGGATTGAATCCAAATGGTATTAGGAGACTGGGATACAAAGAAAAATAGAGGGTCTTTTTGGCTGCCTTAAAGCCATTTAAGAACAGTCTGAGAAAGCATACATACATGAATGAATTTGTTACATAAGGAAACTTGTTTCTGGGTCTATCTTTCAGTTACACTTTGGCTTAAAGCTACTGCATGTTTGATGCCCCAAAGTAATACTGGTACAAAAAAAAAACCAGTAGAAATTTCCATAGCAGAGCAAATCAATAGTCCAACTACACTGGTATCCTGCTTCTGACAACAGCCTGTACAGAAAGTAAAGCATTGCCATAATACAGACAAACAATTGTATAAAAATATATTAAGTAGAGAAGTTTCTTTTTAACTCTAGCCAGTTATCAAGTTATTATGTGAAGCCTCAGGATTGCTAGCTCTTATAGTTATTATCCCTGTTATTGTGCAAATGTTGTTATCCATATATGTCTAATCCTTTTTAAACATCTTACTCAGAAAAGTGTCTCCTTTACTAAGCTATTTCTGCTGCAGCAGGGAGTTCCAGGTGTGTTATAGTGTATGGGTGGAGGGAGGAGAGGAAAAAATTCCTTTAAACTTTTGCTGTCTTTTCATTCACCAAGTGTTCCCTTTTTCTCATATTATGTGTTCAAGTCAGAAGCAGTGTTTCACTGGCTTCCTCTATGATATATATCATTCGATATTTTGCACATGTTTATATCTTTGGGTCGCTTTCCATATGTTTGTGCAGGGGTTAACACAATGGGACTCTGATCTGGTTGAGTTCTAGGTGCTACCGGATAATAATATAATTTATTATTATCTCCTATTAGTCCTTACTCTTTTTAAAATTTCTTCTTGTTTGGAAGCCTTCTCCTGTCCCCTTAAGCCTGAGATCTTTCTGGTTGCCCTTTTCTGCTCCTCTTCTATTTCTGCTATGTTCTTTGAAGTAAGATAATCCAAACTCAAAACAGTATTTAAGGCAATGGCATACCATTAATGGCATTGTAGTATTTTCTGGATCATTCTTTATGCCCTTCCTAATTATGGAGCACAAGTTGCCCCTCCATAATTAAAACTGTATTTGCATTTCAATTGTAAGCTTTATCTTTAGCCCCTCTTCTTAAGTCACAAAAATATCCATATCCTCTAAACTTGCAGTAAGCCTACCTGAGGTCCTGCTAGGTATAGCCCATATTCCAGATTGGTGAGCTTCTCATAGAAATGGAGATTTTAATATTACCTGGTAAATTAACTTTCTGCAAAGGAAAGTACAACTCTGACAGTTCTACCCTTGTATTAATGTGTGTGATGATTGTGGTGGTTTTATCTAGAAGCATATTTCAGAGTTTTTAGTTTTGTTTTTTTAGGTTCATGTTTGTTTTATTTCAGGTTAAGCCTCTTTATTCAGGCTGAGATAGTGAGGCCTGTTGTTAATAATAAGCTAGGAGTTGAAGCAACCTGCAACAACTTAATGAAGAGCAGAAGTCCTTAGGAAACTCCAACTAGTACAGAATTCTGTAACACCAAGTTACTGTGAGCCCATCAGCTTATCCTCTATTCTCTGTAAAGGCTTCCCATAGAATATTGAGTCAAGTCCCAGCTTTTGGTCCTTATCTTCAAAGTGTTGTGTGGCCTCGGTCCAGCATACCTAAAAAGCCCCCTAAGGGCTCTAGGATGAAGACTGTGGTTAACAGTTTTGCTTCTCAGGCACAGAGAAACTTTCTGACATAAGGGTAAAGCTTATCTGGGCAGAAGATAGATATTTATTTGGGGCTGGTTCAAGACTATGAAAAGAACTCTCATGCGAACTAAGGACTATCATACACTTCACCAACTTTCTGTCCAAGTGCAAGGTGCATTTCTTAATTTTGCCACAGAATACAGTCTACATTAAAAAAAAATCTACCAAAACAAAAGAACAGTGCTTCACACACAGTTCTCGCCTGGGTGTGTGTGAAAGAATGAATATGACAGAGAGAATGGATCAGATATGACAGATGGTTAGTCATGTTTTTTAAAGTACTTTTGGAACATCCTCAGATAGTAAAGTGATGGGAGTGGTATAATAACCTATAAGAATAGAATAGCTTAGAATACATAATTAGTGGACTCCCCTTCTTGAGTGATTTTTCTGGTTCAAACCTAAAAGATAAAGCTAAAAATATATTGGAAGTTTTTCTCATATAATGTTTCTCCTAGTTTTCAAATACGTGTCTTTTTCTAATAGTAAATTGAATGGGATAAATCTGGCAGCTAGAGACTGGGGTCAAAGGAGGCAAACTTTCAGCATTTTGGAGGTATTAAATATTTATTGGTAATGTTTTTAACTTGATAGATTTGTATTAGTACATATTTGTATAAAGCATTAATCAGAAACTCCTCCCCTAATAATCAGTGGCTATCATTATATAAATAATGTTAAAGATCTGTTGTTCCACACCTCACTATATATGGCTATACAGTAGACTCTCGATTATCCAGGATCGGGTTAACCAGGTTGTGCATTAACCAGGATGTCAAAAAAACATATGTGTAACTCGCAGGGCCGGCTCTGGTTTTGTTACTGCCCAAGCACAACCCCCCCCCCACCCCCGGGGGGGGGGGGGGGCCAAGGAACCACCACCGCCCCCCCCCCCCCCCGGCGCAGGGTGGCTGGTGAACCAACCCCCACCCCATATTTCCTATGGATAATTGAGAGTCTACTGTATTCTCGGGGAAAGAGCGGGTCGGACAGACAAACAAGACCTTATAGGAACAATGTAAGATTCTACTCCTTCATGTTTTCAACATCTGTCTACTTTACATTTATTTAGAACTTGGATCTCACATTCTTCAAATGATAAATTCCCATGCATGTCAATAGAAGAGGATTGAACCAAATAAAATTGCTCTATAAATGTCAATTTTGGCCCCAGCCTGGATCAGAAGAGAGTAAAAGACAGCAGGCTAGAAATAGGCACATTACATTTGTGGAATCTGCTTGTTGAGAGTGTTTTGAAGTCTTTCCAAAATATACAGGAAGAATCTATTCCATGTAGAAAGTTCAGCAGCTGTCTTCAGCTGAGAGACAGTTACGGACACTAGACCTTTCAGGCCAGCTGCTCTATTAGATGATTTTCTCACAAAATGGGCTTCACTCACATAAACAGTGGCTTCTTATTATGTCTTTTAAAAACATTTTGTTGTAGTTTTCTTATTTAATACAGGAGACACTGGCAAACTCTGATGTAAGATATTATGGGATGGTGAGTAGCCAAGCAAGAGAATTCTATCTAAAGTAGAATGTTCAAACCTCTCTAAATTCCACATACATTGCAATCTTCATGTCAAACTCAGGGTATAGTCTGAGCTGGAAATTTGAGGTCATTTGATCAAGGGATTTTTGAGATACCTCCTCTCTGTCAGAGCTATCATCTTAACTTAGCATTTTTTGGATTGCTAAGGGCTGTGTTTTGTTTGTTCTTGTAATGCTAATCATCTTGTAGTGGCTGTGTAAGGAGACCTTAACTACACTTCCTAGCTTTCCAGCATTTTACTGTTTTTAACTGAAATTCCATGTTTGGGAAAGGCTTGAGGAGCACTGGGGACTATGGAGTGTTTGGAACCTTAACTCCATGTTTAGCAATCTTTTTGCATGTTTGTATGCAAAGAATGTTATAACCTAACTCATGAGGAGCAAAGTGGGCACATAGCCTCAGACTAACTGCTCCCTTCAGCCCCAGCTCCTGATAAACCCTTATCTACATAGAGATCAATGGCATCAAGGAAGATGGCCCACAGGCTTTTACTCAGGGCTGCAAATCACGATGTCCATAGGGGCTGCTCTACATATAGGCAAACAAGGCAGCTGCCTAGGGTGGCTGATTCTGCCTAGGGAAGCAGTGTGTTGGGACAAATCTAAGTGACACGGCAATTCCATGCACCAGGTCACAATGCCACTCACTCAGATTTGATCTGGCTGAGCCTCTATCACAATGGAGGGGTGGCTGTGACAAACCTCAGTGAGTGGCACTGTGATCTGGTGCTTGCTCCTGCCTCCCCTTCTTCCATAATCACTGAAGAATCAAAAGGCTCAATGAATTGCCCCAGAGTTTGATATGCTCCTCTGGGACATGCATCCCCCTGGTTGAGAAACTCTGTTGTGGGGTATGTGTGTGTGATGAAGGCAGCATACTGAAGTTTTGCCTAGGTTGGTAAACTGTCATCTTGAGTGGCCTCTGGACATACAGGCTACAGAAACTGCTCCCCTGGTTATCCCTGAAGGCCTTTGGAGATAAAACGTAAAAAAAGGTAAAGTGTATAGAACTTAACCAAAGTATTTCTTTGATTTAAATCTGACCAAGCAGACCATCTGCATCCTACATAGCAAAGCCATTCAGCCCATGTGGCAGAGCCTTCAGTGGAGTCAAGCCAATTTGGACCTATATTTTCAGAGGAAGATTATTAATTATGGGTAAGTCATTATTTTAGATTTGTTTTGTACCATTCTTCCTGAAATCATTGTGTTTTTCAAGTTAAGGGAAAAATTGTGCTCACCTTATTCATCAAGTAGTCGTATTCAGGAATCATACTCACAGGAGGTAGGTTGGGCAGGGCAGAAGAGAGAAGCATCTAAACCAGAGGTGGGCAAACTACAGCTCACGGGCCACATTGGTCCCACGGGCCCTCCTGCCTGGCCCTTGAGCTCCTTGCCTGGGTGGCTAGTCCCTGGCTCTTCCTCCATTTTTCCCCCTCTCCCGCAGCCTCAGTTCACTGCACCGCCGGTGTAATGCTTTGGGTGGTGGGGATGCGAGTTTCTGCCAGGCAGTGCAGCTGCAGAGCCGTGGCCTGACGTGGTGCTCTGTGCTGCGTAGTGGTGTGGCTGGCTCCAGCCGGGTGGCGTGGCTGCCTGTCTTGGTGCTCTGGGCGGCGTGGCTGTGGCACCGCCAGCCACCGGTGCTCCAGGCAGCACGGTAAGGGGGCAGGGAGCAGGGGAGGTTGGATAAAGGGCAGGGAATTCGGGGTGGTGGTTAGGGGGCAGGGGTGTGGATAGGGGTCAGAGCAGTCAGAGGGTGGGGAAGGGGGGGGTTAAATGGGGACAGAGATCAAAGGGGGGCAGTCAGGAAGGAGATGGGGGTTGGATGGGGCGGCAGAGGGCAGTCAGGGGTGGGGGACCCAGGGGTGGTCAGGGGACAGGGAATAGGGGGATTGGATGGGGAAGACATCTGTGGGGGTCATCAGGAGATGAAAAGCGGTGTGGGGGGGAGATAGTGGGCAGGGGCCAGGCCACGCTTGGCTATTTGCGGAGGCACAGCCTCCCCTAACTGGCCCTCCATACAGTTTTGGAAACCTAGTGTGGCCCTCAGGCGCAAAAGTTTGCCTGCCCCTATCTAAACAGAGTGTGCTTGTCCCTTGTGGCTTAAGGAGGTAGAATCCTAGATTTCTTGTAGGCAGGGGAGGAAATCAATTCCATAATGGAACAATTATTTGGAAGAACTTCATGGACAATTACTGCCATGCATGGGAGAGTGAGACTCCTAGTATTCTTGTATTTATAACAACATTATTTATAGTGTGATTGCAAGTAATAATCCTTAGCACTTCTATCATATCTTCCAAGGATTTCAAAGCACTTCATAAATACTAAAGGCTGGACTATGGTTGACCCTTTATGTGACTGCACAGTGGTGGAAAGGGAATAAGGAGCTTTCCAAGGATAAGAAAGAACTGCACTCCTGCCTTGAGGGAACACAGGGACTTGTACTGAATTGTTCTGTCTCCTAGGAACTATTCATCCAAAAAGGGAGTAGCCAGAGGTGAGACTCTTTCCTCACTCCCACATGCTGGTCATACAGAGGAGAGAGCACTGCACCTCTTAAAAAAGGGTGAGGCAAACTGAGCTTCTGACTGTGCAAGTGCGGGGCTCTGGGAAGCCTTCTCACTTTCTGCATTAGAATGGGTCCTGATGCCCCTACTGAAAACATATATCTTTGCACCAACCCTTATGATGAACTAAGTGCCATTAGCATAATTTAGCCCTAATGAATTAGGCCTCACAACAATCCTGCAGTACTAACAAGAAATCCTATCACAGGTACAATGCAGATTTGTGCTTGATTTATACTTTTTTCCGAGACGCAACATTTTTCATTTATTAACTAATTTAGATCATAAATTAAAAGGTGTTTTCCCAAGTAGCTGATTAATCACTACATGTGGTTAAAAAGAATATATAGGAACAGATGGCAGGAAGACAGGATTTAAGCAAGGGACAGATGCATCCACATTAAGGAACTTGGAGGATAAATCTCTTGATCATGTCTGCTACAGGAGTTCACTTTGTTTACTTAGGTGGTGAAGTATGACTAGTTACAACAATTAGCACATGCTGTTGTGTATGTTTGGGATATTGCTCCCTTGGATGATCACAAAATCCTGTTACAAATAGAGTCTTTTTTCCATAGGGCACATGATTTTGGGGATGCCAGTGTCTGCATTCTTTATGGTAAGGATGTGTAACTGGACCCACAGCCGCACAGGAAACCTCTACAAAGTCTAGGGAAACAATGCTGTGTAAATGTCTGATGGAAGACCCTCTAAAAAAAATGGAGAAAGCTGACTTTAGAACCAACTTTCCTAACATATCCTTAAATAGGAGGAAAGGGGGGCAGAAAGCACGGACGAGAAAAAGAAAATGAAATTTAACTACTGTTGTATAACCAAAGTTCGAGCCCAGTCTTACAACAGAAGGACTGAGAAATACCCTTAGGATACACGTTCAGTTATGTTCTCATTGTTCACATGACTCTTAGCTGTTCTGAGCTGGTGTGTTTTTCTATCAGGGATGGTCCATGTTTCCACTGTATATTACAGCATATTGCATGACCACTTCTGTCTAGTCTTTATGTGTGCTACATAAGTTGGGAAAGCTCCAATGTGCAGTCACATAAGGGTCAACTGCAGCCCAAACATTAGTGTTTATGAAGTGCTTTGAAACCCTTTAATGAAAAACATACAAGTGCTAAGGATTAGCAAGAAAGACTACCACAAACATATCGAACTTGTCCTTTGGCCTCTACCGTGGTGTCTCATAAAATTTCAAATCAAATTCTTAGTCCTTATTTTTGAATGCTCCCTGAGCTGGGCCCTGGATATCTAAAGATTGTTTCACACTTTGGAATGAAGACCATGGTTAACAATACCAGCGTGTGGCATAGTGGAATTTTCAACAATAAGAGTAAGGCTTGTCTGTACAGAAGACCGAACTTTCTCCAGGGTGGACTGAGACTGTGGAATTCACTCCTCCAGGAACTAAGAACCATCATGAACCTCACTGCTTTCCACCTCAAGTGCAAGGCACATTTCTTCAACCTTGCCTTCTCTGCTATAAACACATAGCAACCGAAAGATTTATATTTAAAAATATATATATACTACCAGAACAAGACACTCTACTGCACACTCTTCTCCCTCTGAGAGGATGAGAGAATAAACTGTGTGTGACAGATTTGTAGTCATGTTGCTTAATGCACTAATGAAAGATGCTCAGATACTATAGTAATGAATGCAGTATAAAAAGCTATATAGCATTCTCACTTCTAACTGGGAGACCTGGAAATAGTAGCATGGCGCATATAGTTCATTTGTACTAGTCTGTGGCTGACTGAAAACTACCTTATTGTGTAAACCTTAGCAGACATTGTTAACTATCGGGATAATCTTTATTAGCTTCATAGGTAACTGAATTGAATGAAAACTTTACTGTGATTTATTAATGCAGGAAGAATGTCTTCCAGTTTTTACTAAGGACTACAGTCTATGTGTATTGTATTGAACTTAAACATACTCAAAAAGGAAAAGGAAGATTCTGATGATATCAATAACTCATGGATTGCTCTGGGTCTGGTTCCGATTTTAACAAAAACATAGACAAGGCAACCAATGAGAATCAAGTACTGGAAGAGAAGTAGGAATGTGTAAGACTAGAAGTTAATGACTATCTTTCTATAGCACTCTGAATAAAATTTCAGTTACATTTCTTACTGCAAATATGCTGTATTTTGCATCTGGAAACACAGACATGCATTTTATGTCAGCTATGGAAACATTTAATTTTAAATTTATTTGATCATGTTCAATTATAGATACATTGATAACTTTGAACTCAACAGGGTACAGATATAAATTCTTACTTCTCATAAAAACAGTTTTGAAATATTTTAAAGTATATTCATTAGCTGGAAAAAGTAATGTTTGTACTTTTGCAGTTTTGAGGATAAATTGTAAGAATAATGTGTCACTTATTTTGCAAGGAGGCCATACCCCTTTGGGATTTGCCAGGATGATGATATATGAAAAATGCAGAATAGTTATACTTCTGAACAAAATGCATAACCAAACAAGAAATCATAGAAATATACACTTTTGATATTATTCAGGATATGCATGTGTCTGAGAAACAGCTTCTGAGATGCTACAATAATAAATTACTATCCAAGAGTATCTGGCTGCAGGACAAATAGATGTATAAAAATATTTTTTTCTGTGATATATGTGCAATATACACAGTATGATGTCATGGTGGTGTACAATAAATGTTTTAGTAGCTCTCATCTGGAATGAGTGGCATAACTTACTTGTGGCTTTGCCAATCATGAATAGGAGTAGTGTGATTACACCAAATTCATAACAGTAAATCTTTATGTCACACTATGCTTTCCTGTAGTTGTGTCCTGTCTGATACTTCCTATCATTGAGTTTTAAGACTGCAACTTGTAATGTTCTGCTAATGTAGATTTTTGTATAGATTATTTACTATAACAAAAGGGAAAATTAATCATCTGGTGTACACTGCTTAATGTAATTTTAATTTAAGAGGGACTTTTTAAAAAAGTTTTTCTTCAGGTCTTTGATTAACAATTTATCTTTGCTAGCTAAGAATAATGTTGACAATTTGCCAGGAACCTGAATGCCACACCTAAGCTTCATAAAATTAAGCTGATTGCTACAGCTAAAAGTTAAATATAGAGAAGTGGCCTGTGATGTGAGAATGAAGAAAAATATTCTTTCTGTGATTTCTTACCAAAGACTCAACCAGAAAAAAATGCTAACCTAATGCTACACACTTTCTCTACTTCACTGTTCAGCTTCTATCTCGAACCTTCCTCAAATGGCACCTGTAATAGTCACCTACTCTCATATAAACTCCTAACCTACTTTTGTCCTATAAAATATATTTAACAATAATTTACATTTAACATTATAGATCCAGTTTTCACCAGCTTCAACGCTTGTCCAGATTCAGACATCTTCTGACTGTGTTCCACAGTCTAATTATGTCTTGTGTGAAAAAGTATCTCCTTTTATCACTTTTGGATTTACCACTTTTCAATTTAATTGAATATCCCCGTCTTCTATTATTGAGACAGAGAAAACAGAAGCTCCCAGTCTAGTTTGGCCAGATCATTAATTATTTTGTATATTTTTGTCATGTCCCCCATTATTCATCTCCTCTAATATAAACAATCCCAGGCTACTCAAAAATTTGTTCATGCCTCTAATTGTTCTTATTGATCCCCTATGTATCTCTTTTTATTCTTCAAAATCCCGTGTGAGATGGGTGATAATATTCCTGATGAAGCTGCACTATATATACAATAGCATATTTTCTGTATTATTCTTCAGCCTATTTCTTATTAATCCTAATATTTTGTTTTTTTTTAAATTCTACCTGATCAAAGATCTTTATTGAGTTGTTGACAATAACGCCCATGTCATTTTGCTAATCTGACACAATTAATTTAAATCCTATTACATAGAATCATATGACTAGAAGGGACCACAGAGATCATAATGTATAACTAGTTTGATTTTCCCCTCTAAATTAACATTACTTTGCATTTATAAATATTAATAATCAAAGGTGAACTTAATTTTCCTTCATGTTGCCAGTTCATCTAGTTTGGGTAGATTCCTCTGAAGATTTCAGTCTTCCATGGCCTTAACTAACCTGAATAATGTTATGTCATCTGCAAATACTGACATCTCATTGCTTACCTCTGTTTTCAGATCATTAATAAATATAGTAAAAAACATCAATGTTAGTACAGAATTGAACAACATTCTGCTGCTAACCTTTTGTCATGATGGAATCTTAACATTCATTCCTGTACTATCTCCTATCTCTTAGCCAATTTTTGATGCATGACAATCCTTTATCTCTGACTTCAGATTTACTTTCCTCACTGGCCTCGTGAGAGACTTTGCCAAAAGTAATTTTAAAGTCTAAATAAACTGTCAACCAGTTCTCCTTATCCACTATTTAACTGGCTCGTTCTAAGAATTATAAATGTGTAGTGAGGCAAAATAGTTATCTCCTCCCTCAGTGAAGGAAAATGATTTATGAATATTTTCAGCTTTGCTCCCCTTGGATTAAATAATTTGAGGTGTGCAAAACTTTGTTGCAGTTAGAAATCTGGTGAAGCCTTCTTTCCACTCAGGCCACTCCATTGGCCTATCATACTGAAAGCCTGGTGAAGGGTTGAAATTTGTGATTTTCTTTTCTTTTCTTTTCTACTGGTTCAAAATGAGTCAACTTCTGACACTGTGCCATGTGACAAGAGGAAGGATTGTTTTCTTCTAACACCAAACACAGAACTTTTATTAGTATAAGGAAAACAGTATTTGCTTGTTATGGTGCAATCCCTAAAATCATTCCCTCTCTCTTTCTGCTTTAAGGGGTGGAGATAAGGGACTTCTGTGTGGAATCTTCCCCAATTCCTTCTGGCTGGTTTCCTACTACAGATTTTAAAAGCAGTGTGCACAGCTTCATAAAAATCAAGCCATGCTGCATCTTGATTTACTGTGACAGAACTTTTCATCCTGGGACCTGTTGTTTCTACAGATGGTACCTTTCTCTTTCATGATGATGTATGAATAGCAGGCAGGCCAGGGTTTGGATGGTAGTTCATGGATTAGCTAGTGTATGTACCGGTTGCTGACACATCTCTGAAATGAGCTATGATGAACACAGCAATAAATGACCTCAGTGTAGAGAGGAGGAAAAACAGTGAGTTAATTGAGATCACTGTTTGTAAAGCAGGCCCAAGATGAACAGTGGTGCAGGAAGTAGGAGTGCTGGGAGTGCTGCTGCATCCAGTGGTTTGAAGTAGTAATAACAAACACCAAATACACGACTTCCATCCTCAGCACCTCCACTATAAAAACTGCAGCACCCGTGAAGATGTATAAATGCGAACGATTAATTATTAGAGGCACTCAGGTGATCTGGAACAGAGTAGTCAGGTTCCCCAAGGGGCGTGAGTGGAAAAGGGCCCTAAAAGCCGTCTGGGCGGGGTAGCATCCAGGGATGGCCCTTGGAGATGTTCCAGGGCCATTTTAATGTATTATAGAAACTAGCGCCCGCCCCACTGACCGCGAGCGATGGGGAAACAAACACAAGCGAGGTCTATCAGTAGCTACCTTCCCCCCGCACCTTCCTTTTTCTCTCTGGTGACCAACCGCAGCGGGAAGGTGCGCGCGCCTCTAACCCTGTACTCCCGCAGCTGAGCGCGAGCAGTTTCCACTGCCACCGGCGGTTGGGCAGTTACGATCATTGCCTCTGTCACGCCGAGCGCGCGCGCAGTCATTTGCGCCGCAGACACTTCAATCGTAGGCGGGTGGGCGCGCGCGGCCGTTCGTTACCCGGCGCCTGCGCGGATGGGCTCATTCCCCATTCCTCCGGAGAGGAACTTATGCGCATGCGTTTTCTCCCTTCCTCGTCTGTGGTGGTGCCTGCTGTTCCTCCCCCCAACCCCTGCCGGCGGGTCAAGTAGCCGTTACTGAATGACAGTAATCCAGACCGGGTGAGCTGCGGCGGCGGCCCCGAGTACGGGAGCTCGCCTGGCGAACGGAGTGGTTCCTTCCCCGCTCCGTCTCCTTCGCAGGTAAGCTAGGGGATGGATGCACCCCGCCGCACACACACACTGCCCCGACGTGAGGGAGGCCGTCGGCTGGTGCCGCCTCTCCGAGGAGTTGCGGCTGGGTATTGTCCAGCTCCTCCGCTCTCTGCAGCCCTAGAAGGAGGAGAAGCCTCCACTTGGATTCCGGGCCTCAGGTTGCCGAGCTGGGATTGGAGGCGCACGGTCCCCTCCCAGATCCGGGGAGGGTCCGGACCCCTCAACCTTGACTCTCCAGACCCTCTGCAGTCGGGGACGGGATCACTGACACCGCCCTCCGCCTACCCGCGTGCGGTCCCCCTCGCCCCAGAGACGCGCCTGGGTGAGGGGGGAGTTGGACTCCGGCCCTGGGCGGTGCTGGCATGGGGAGCGCGGTGTGTGAAACCGATGTAGTTACGGCGTAAGCCCCGCCAGGCCAGGGCAAAGTGTGCGCTGTGTGAATGGGGCTGGAGCGCCCAATTCCCGCCAGTGTGTGAACAGGCCGGGGGGCCCGACCCGTGTCCTAGGGCGGGATAGGGCTTTTGCGGTGGGCTTATGGAGTGTCCCCGATTTAGCCAGCCCACCCGCCGTTTGAATGGGGCTGTGCGATGGCGAGAGGGGTATGCGAAGCAGCCCAAGCCCTAGGAAGGGTTGGAGACTGTGAGACTTGGCTCCCTGCTAGATGGGAATAGGGAGCATGGATTAAAACGCACGTATTTGGAAGGGGAGCTACCTTGGCCTGCCCCCCCCCCCGTGCCAGACTAGAGGACCCACAGTTTGAAAGGGTCTGAGCCTTGGCCAGGTTAATGGGTCGGTGTTCCGAATAGGAGAGTGTGTGTGTGTGTGATCATTAGATGGGGATACAGAATAGCAGCCTCAAACCCGGTGTGCGTAAGAGCGTCCATGGTTGAATGACGCCTTTGCTCATTGACAGCAGTATGGAATGGTCTCTGTTTTAAGAGAATTAGAGCTTGTGTGGTTTGAATGCATCAGTTGTGAGGTGTGGGTACAGGGTAGCTGAGCCCTGAGTTGGTGAGTTAAAGCACTCAGTATTTGAATGGATCTTTGTGATTATGAGATAAGGGTATGGAGCAGCTTGAGTCCCAAAATAGATTATAGCTTGCACACTTTGAATTAGGATAGGTTGAGGTGTGTTTGCAGTGCTGCACTATCATGGAGACTTTTATAAGGAAGAGGGAAAGTTTGGGAGTCAGAATTCTGAAGTTCAACAATCCTGATGTCACTGACCTGCAGCTGGACATCACTGTAGTAGAACAGAAATAGGTTTTGGGTCATAGACACTAGTCCTTTTTGGACATGGTTCTTCTGGGAGGGATATATAGGCTAAGCAAAGAATTAGAGGCAACTGTCTCAGGCAGACTAGTGATAGACAACCATTTGCTCTTAAATGTGCAGTTGGAGACTACTTCAGTTACTGTTTCACACAGACAGTCCAGTATATTCAGAGAGCTGCATTCTCAGAGGATGCAATTTAGCACAGCTGTTACTTTGTTTGGGATGGTAGGGGGAAGGGAAAACTGTGCTAATATAGACAGAAGAGAGACAGATGAAACACTGGATTCCAATCAAAGAGAAAATAAAGTGTAAAGAACAAATATCCAGATAATAGAGAATTCATAAACTCTTGCAGTTTTACTGTTTACTGGGTTCATTTTAAGATTGTCAGTTGCTATAGGGGAACTATTTTAATGGAGTAAACAACTTTTTTACTAAAAGTTTTAAGTTCTTTCTAGTTGTGACTATCTTATCTGTAACAGTTCTGTGTTTTAATTTTTTAAATAAAATTGGCACATTTTTCAGTCCATTAATGTAAGGTATTACTGTCATACCAGTTGTAACTGCCTCTTTTTTTACTCTACACTGTGTTGTAAGCTCATAGTAAAGAAACAAATGGCAAAATTAAAAAAATTCTTCTTCCCTCATGTTCTTTTAAACTATGTTAAATAGATACTACAAGCTTTAGAACCCTTAAAAATAGTAGGACTTTCATATACACCACCACTTCAACACAAACTCTACTGACTTGGACCCTGATTATGTCATAGGGTCTATATGCAGACCATAATCCCTGTGTGGAGCTTCATTTCCTCTTGGGGGAATTCCATGCCAAAAAATAAAACATACTACACATAATATATTAAAATTTTGCATAGTTTATTTGTAAAAATAATATAATATAATCATGCCAGTTTCAATTATTTTGGTACTTTTTTTAAACTACAGTACAATGGATGGAGAATGGGAGTGAGGAGCATTGGAGGAAATCTCCATACTCCCTTTGTCTAATAGTAATGTAGGTAGGTTTTACTCTTTATTTTTAGTTTAGTCAACAAGTATATGCACCCATGATGTCAGTATTACACCACAGGCAACCGAAAGAGCAAATGAGGGCTGGGGCATTGAACTCACAATTTATATTGGTTAGTGACCATCTCCAGAAAGGCCAGTAGTAAACCGTTCATGGATCACATTGATAGGAATTTTTTTCAGTCCCTAAATTTAGACCAGTTCTAATAATTAAAGCATGATAAGCATTTATAAGGCTATACGGTTATTTACAAAAGGCTCCTTTACACACTCTGGCAATGTAAAGGAACATGAAAACTTGTGCATCCATTTTATACTCCTGGAGCAATTCACTAAGAACTTTGGGAACAATTCACTAAGCAAGCAGGCTGCTACATTTTGCGGTGCTCAATGCCTGCCTCCTCAGAAACACCGTGAAGCCTTGTTCCATCACGTCAGGCATGCCGCAATAGCTAGTGAGAGGGGCAGAGTCTCTGTCACTGGCATGCATGCCCTGCCCCCCCAGTGGTGATTGATGTCTTCCCATGTCCTCCCAGTCCTGGCCCTCTGCCACCTGGGGATGATAGATATCTCTGCTGGCTGCTCAGGGTGCCAGAACTGACATGCCTGCGCTGCTGGGGAGGAGTGCATGACCACTCTTGCAGCTTCCCTTTCTTCCCTGTCAGAAGTCATTTTTCCGCTGGGAAGTGAAAAAGCTGCAGGGGACATGAATTCTATATGTGTGCAGTGGTGCAGAATTCCCCCAGGAGTATCTAAGTTAATGGGGTTCCACGTGGTGCAAGAAGCTGCTTGTATAGATCAGATTGTAGCATCAGGGTCTAGTGGATAAATTGTAGCCCCAGAGTTGGTATTTCGTAGTCTTTTCAGAAGTACTGCCCCTTGTTTTGAAGATTTGCAATTTTTGTAGAAAAATATTGCATTTATCTGAAAATTTTATTTAATAACACTATACCACTTTCTTCTGCAGGTGAATCATTTACAAATGCAAAAATGTTTGCATTTTTAGCCCCCTACATACCTGACTTTCTTTTCTTTCCCCTTTGAAGAGGGTTAGGAATCTCTCTTTCATGTGATGAGAACTCTGCTTTTACTTAGAAAGGACTAAGACCTCCTGTAAATCTTAGTATTTGTGTCATTAGGGAGAGCTGTAAAAGACGGTATTTCCACTCAGAGGTTTTTGCAGTTCTAAGGTTCAAGTTTTCTTCCTAACAGGGATGAAGTCTCATTGCACATTGAGGATAGGTGCTCACTAAAATGTTAGGTTGACCCAGCTATATTGCTCAGGGGTGTGAAAAATCCACACTCCTGAGCATTGTAGTTAAGCTGACAATCCCTGGCGTAGACAGTACTAGGTCAACAGAAGAATTGGAATGAGTAGAATTAGAATTTTTCTGTTGACCTAGCTACTGTCTCTTGTGGAGATGGATTACCTATGCCACTAAGAGAACCTCTCTCATCGGCATAGATTGTGTCTACAGTGAAGCGGTACAGTGGCACTGCAGTGCCTCTGTAGTGTTACAAGTGTAGACAAGCCTGCAAATACTGCAGTACTGCTATTGCCTGGGTAGCATGTCTGACACACATACCTATAGGAGAGAGATGTTGAGCAACCACTAGGAGGTCAGTTCACCTCTTCCCTAAATATCCTGTGTTAGATCTTGCTTCCCGCTCTGATGCTAGATTTCAGCAAGCAGTTTGGCACTTGTTTACCTAAAGAACTCCTCAATCCATTGTCTGTTCTAAGTGGTGGTGCTTGCCACTCTTGCACAAGCCGGAATACTGTACACAGGCCCTCCTAAAAGGAGAGGCGACTTTCTGGTAACTGTTGTATGAGAGTTGCCTCTGTGCATTCACACTTCCCTCTACCTTAGGGCTCTTAACATGCTCTTTGGCTCCATAAGAAGGAACTGAAGTGTTTGGTGGCTATACTCTTATATATGCTCAGACGTTGAATGCTGATGTCAATAGAGGATGACCATGTAGTCCAAAAGAATACTGCTTTGCTGGAGATTCCAAGAGCTTAATACCAATGGGCACCAACTCCCAAGTGGGAATACACAGAGGCAACTCTCAGAGAATATCTGTTGCCAGTACATAACCTGTTATTCTTTTAAATTTTATTTTTTGTCTTTATTAAAATGGAGTTTTAGGACTTGAAAATATCTAATTTTTTTTTTAAACATTTCTCTTGACATACTTCAGAACTTTCATCATTATTTGGAATTGATACCTGATGCATCTCTATCTAAAACTGTTATTTCTAAGATCAGTGTCCCAAGCAATGCTTGAAAGCTCAGTATGATTGCATCAGCTTGGAGTGTGTGTGGATGTGGGATCTTATTACAAAAATAAGAGTAAGTATTCTTATCACAAAGAGGACTTTAATTTTGTTTAAGCACATTACTTTTCTTATGATGCCTGTCCAGTGAAATTAACAAATTAAGTTATAAGGAGAATGTCATAGGGACTATTATAATTTAGATCTATGCAGTAAAGAGATTATTTGGTGCAAATAAAAGCTCTTGGTATATTTTTTATATATATATTTATATATAACTAGTCCTTATACCCATATAAGGACTGGTTATTCCCCACTCAGTAGTTGCCAGTGACACGCTTTCTTGCTATTTACCAGATGTTCCAAAGTTAAAATTAATAAGGTGCTTCAAATGAGAAATGTCTGTACTGTGAAAAATGAATACAATTAAAAATATTTAAAATTTTTATTAAATTAGGATACAGTTTCAGTTGAACTTCTTCCCCATTTACTGCCTCTTGTAATTTGAATTTTGATATCAAAGTTAAAAATATAAATGTAAACTTAAGTAGGAGTATCAGTAATGTATTCACAGTTCTCTTGCACACATGATTAATAACTGTCTTGTGTATTTTCATAAGGTTGTAATAATTCTATAAGATGTATAGCAGAGAATACAAAACTTTCTATGTAAATCTGTTTTTGAAAGTATACTTTAATTGCTAAATAAAATTCCATTATGTTTTTATAGCTCATTAGTCATAGTAAAATAAAGTTTGTAAATTATGGAGAGACGAAGACTACTTTGGATTGGTATAGAAATATATTATGATTAGAAGGGGGGCAGATTGCCTGTCACTTTGTCACATAGGTAAAGTTGTGATGGGACAGCTCCCATGGTGCCTAGATGCCTTTTATCTCTGTGACTCTTATCAGTCTGATATAGTTGTGCCTGTTGCACAGACATTGCAGTGGTCCATCTCCTGACAATAGATGAAGACCAGGTGTTCATGCTGCAGATAGTAAATCTATCAACTGCCTTTAATATGTTAAAGTGATGCCGACTCACTTGTGAACCCATATAGGATAGATGAGACTGCTCTTCCATGGCTTGTTTTCTTTCCTCTTGGACAGATCTCAACGGATAGTTGTGGGCAATTGCCCCTCTTCTTGAAGAGCTGTCATGTGGGGTGCTGCACAGTACTATTTTTCACCCCTCTTATTCAGTATGTTTATGGGTCCTTTAGGAGGGTTGAAATAAGGTATGAGGTTAAGCTTTTTCAGTGTGCTGATGATACTCATCTGTAAGCTTCAGCTCCTCAGTCAGTGTCTAACTGAGAATGGAACATGGGTAAGAGTAAGCTGGTTGAGGTCCCACTCAGATAAAACTGATGTGGTGATGATGGGTTGGAGTAAGCAACTGGAAGACATGCTGAAGGTATGTTATTAGCTCCATGACTAAAGAAGTACATCTGCCACTAGTTAATGGTGTTTGCGACTGAGGGGTGATTTTTAAACCTCCAGTTGTTGTTTTCTCAGTCATGTTACAGCAGTGACCCAGTCAGCTTTTCGCTGCATCTGGACAGGAAGTTGCAATCTTTCCTTTGAGAAGTGATGCTTCCTACTGTTATCTATGCTTTTGTAATTTCTAATATTAGACTACCGCAAAGCGCTCTGCATGGGGACTACATTTTAAAACCATTTGGAGACTGAAGTTGGTGTAGAATACAATGGCTTGTTTGTTGAGTGGGTCATTTCACTGGGAGCACATGACACCAGTGCTATGGGATCTGCACTAGTTGTGTGGTTAGTTCCAGATGGAGTTCAATGTGTTGTCACCTGAGACTGCCTGGCCTCCTCGTATTGCTACAGCTTTGATTAGTAGGGGTTCTCAGATTGGATCCCCCTTGTTATAAAAGAAAGGAGCTGGCTGTTAGAGCATTCTCCTATGAGGGCTCTGTCTCTGAAACTTGCTCTCCCTTCTTGGCCTGAATTTGTGGACTTTCTTGGCATGCTGCTAAAGATGCTGGTTTGATAGGGTCTTTGGAAAAGGCTGAGGGTATGCTTCCTACCTAGATGATGACTGGCTGGCCAGCTGAGTTCCTGGAGAAGTGATTTCAGTGATGATGAGATTTAATTTCAATGCATTTATTTTATAATTAAGATTCTAGAGCTGGGGTAGGTGTCTTTAATATTTTAAATCTAAATAAATAAAATGTATACCAGAATAGTTAAAGCAATATAACACTCTTGTGAATGCAGTTATACCAGTAGAAAGGTGATTTATATTGGTATATATATTCTCATGTGGGAAGAGGAATAAGCTGTAGGGCAGTGGTCTTCAGAGTTTTTCCTCCGCGGCCCCTTTTTGTGGAGGAAAAACTTGTGCGGCCTCCGGTGAGTGTGTCTGCTGAAATGCCACCACAGAAAGCAGAAGCTTCAGCTTTCCGCGGCGGCATTTTGGCGGGACGAAAATAGGCCACCTGGGAGTTCAGTGGTCCCTGGGCGGGATCAGCGGCAGCGCCGGGGTCTCATGCACCCCACTTTGAAGACCACTGTTGTAAGGCAGCTTTATTCAACTGCAGTAACTCCTCATTTAAAGTCATCTTGGTTAACATGCTCATTTAATGTTGCACAATGCTCCCTTAGAGAATTGTTTGGCAGCTGCTTGCTCTGTCCACTGCTTGCAGAAAGAGCAGCCCATTGGAGCTAGCTGGTGGTGACTAGGAATCAGAGTGGACCGGCAGCCCCCCTAAGTTCCATGTGCAGCAGCTGCCCAGTAGGCTATCAGTTGCTGGCAGTTCATCTGTCCCTCCCCCAACTGCCATGTGCTGCTTCTGCCTTCTCCTTGGAGCTGCTCCCAGGTGCCTCATGATTGCTGTGCTGGTGCGGGGAGTGGAGGGAGGAAAAGAGGGGGTCTAATGTCAGAGTTTTCCCCTCCTGCCTGCTTCTGCTCCTCGCTTACCCCATTTCTACAGAGCAGGGGTGGGACAAGACAGGGCTCAGGACAAAGGGAACGTGCTGGCAGCAGGAACTGTCTCAACTTTCTGATCTGCTTAAAAAGACAGTGTACTTAGAGTGGGGTCAGCATACTTAAAGAGGCAGTGAGCATCTCTCTCTCATACACAGGTTGTGTGTGTCTGTCTGCCATGCAGTCTCCCCTTCCTTGTGATTTGTGCACTACATTAACAACAATGTTAATTGTTGAGTGCTCTGTTGTTCTAGTTCATCATTTAGCAGTAAGGCATTCCCTGGGAAATATCCCATCCTCTTCCACCCTCTGACTTCGCCACCTCAGCGAAGCTTCACAATCATCATTGCTATGTACAGTATTAAATTTTTGTTTAAAACTTATGCTCTGTGTGTGTATATCGTTTGGTGAAAAAAATTTCCCTGGAACCTAACCCCCCCCATTTACATTAATTCTTACGGTGAAACTGGATTCGCCTAACATCATTTTACGTAATGTTGCATTTTTCGGGAACATAACTACCATGTTAAGTGAGGAGTTACTCTACATTCACACTAAGGAATGTGTGTGAAATGGATGGATTTTATTGTAGGGTAGCTGTCAGCACTTCAGACAAAGTCAAAAGCAGGTTTCGGCTATATCTACAGTAGGTCTTTTAGCTGGTATAATAATTTTGGTTAGGAGTGTTATTCTTTAATGTTTTTATACTAGCAAAAACTCATAAAGGAGGCTCAGTTATCCTGGCAAAAAATATTGTTTGCCAATATAATTTATTTCATTTGAGGAACTGACGTAAGCTATACTGGGAAGAAAGTTGGTATAAGCCAGGGGTCAGCAGCCTTTCAGAAGTGGTGTGCAGAGTCTTCATTTATTCACTCTAATGTAAGGTTTCGCTTACCAGTAATACATTTTAACATTTTTAGGAGGTCTCTTTCTATAAGTCTATAATATGGAACTAAACTGTTGTTGTATATAAAGTAAATGTTTAAGAAGCTTCATTTAAAATTAAATTAAAATGCAGAGCCTCCCAGACTGGTGGCCAGAACCCGGGCAGTGTGAGTGCCACTGAAAATCAGCTTGTGTGCCACCTTTGGTACACTTGCTGTGGGTTGCCTACCCCTGGTATAAGGTGTATTCCCCTTGCCCCTATGTAGAAGACGGGGTGTGTGGTCTGCTGGTATAGGTAACGAACCTTTTCTAAAATAGATAAGGCCTTGGTCATCCCCATGAATCTCAGTCTGTCACTTTTGTCCACACACTTTTTACAAATACAAATGGAAAAAGAAATGCACACCTTCTAAGAGCTTGTTTCCACTTACCAAGGGATTGACACACGGTGATCATTCCACAGGGATCGATTTAGAGGGTCTAGTGAAAACTTGCTAAATTGACCACCGATCACTCTCCCGTCGACTCCGGTACTCCACCGGAATGAGAAGCATAAGGTAAATTGACAGGAAAGTTTCTCCCATCAACCCAGCGCGGTGTAAACACCGCAATAAGTCAACCTAAGGTAAGTAGACTCCAGCTACGTTTTTCATGTAGCTGGAGTTGCACAACTTAGATTGACTTAAGTAGTGTAGACCTGCCCGAAATAACAGCAACTTGTGCAGAATTTCTGTTTGGGATTTTCTTATGCCTTTGAACTGCTGGTCTGGTGCCTAGACACCATCCTGGTTGGCATTTTACAAATACCTAGTTAAAATGTAATATGAGGGAGCTTGTGAAGGAGAGCAAAACTAATCTAAAACAAATCTAAATGGCAAGTCAATACTCTCCTTGTTTCTGCTCACTCTTCTGACTATAATTGTGAAGTGAATATCAGATACAAAGTGGAAGCAAAGAGAAGGTATATTCTGTCAGGGATATTAAAAGGCTGGATAATTAAGTATTTTTGTAGTATAAAGCAAGAGTACAATCTTTTTATTCTTTTGAGGAAAGTCTGTGCTGATAAGTATGAAGGAGTTACCAATCTTCTTTAGAAGGTATACTTGTAGATTACTCTTTTTTGAATGTCTAATTGCATGTAGTGTCTTCTGCTTGTTTTTTTTTTTAAAACAAAATGACAACGTTGCATTTATGAAACTTGGCTCGGTGTGAATAACTTATGCATGCAGCTCAAACTGCATTCTATACTACAACTTGTTTTACTAGTATTTTATAAATGTTTTTGAGAAGTCAGATACATTTGCCTTTTTCCCAAAACTGTCATGATATTTGAAGTTTTCTTTGAGGAACTTAATATTTCAAAAATAAAAACTAATTTGCAAGTACTCTTTCCAGGAGAAACTACAATTGTGTATAGTAATTAATGTATATGAGACTTCAGTTTGTAGAAACATCAGCTGTTTTTCTGACTTGTATTTATGGTACAATCACAGGTGCAACAGAACTTGTCTTGTGTGCTATCAAAAAGGCAAATTGAGTGATCTGGAGAGGGAAAAGAAGAAACTCAAATAATGGCAACAAAATAATTCACAATTGCTATTCTACCTTTCTGAGGTAGTGTTTAAATATGAATTGAAAAAATAGGATCATATTAGGATGATGCATCTTGGGTAGACTCAACAAAAAATGCTCTTATGTGTCTAATGAAACACAGTGTGGTGAACTTGTGTAACTTTGAAATCCAGAGTAGACAAGACTCTGGGGAGAAAATTTTGGAAATAGCCATGGACACGAGGAGCAAAATATATGTTGAGGTTGCATCTTCTACTTAGGATTTAAGACTCAAATTAATTCAACAAATCAATCCCAGATTATATTACGCTCTGAATATAAAATATCAGTAGTGACAATGTGTTGAGTGGCCCATTGTTTAACCTGTTTTGGTAATGTTGAAGAATTAGTCAATCCTAAACCACCACCTTCTTCTTCGAGTGTTTGCTTGTGTCCATTCCATGTTAGGTGTGCATGCGCTGCATGTGCTGTGTCCAGAGATTTTTCCCCCCCATAGTATCTAATGACCACAGGAGTCCCAAGCCATGTGCTGGTATAAGGCACGCCGCTGACCCCATACCCTTCTAGTTCCTTCTTACTGCCTGTGATGGTTACTGGAACAACTTTCTCTCCCTTGTGTTTGCAAGCCTTCCTGAATAAGGAAAAGTTATTTACTTCTTCCCATAATAGAAGAACTAGAGGACACCCATTGAAATTAGTGGGCAGCAGGTTTAAAACAAATGAAAGGAAGTTCTTCACACAGCGCACAGTCAACCTGTGGAACTCCTTACCTGAGGAGGCTGTGAAGGCTAGGACTATAACAGGGTTTAAAAGAGAACTGGATAAATTCATGAAGGTTAAGTCCATTAATGGCTATTAGCCAGGCTGGGTAAGGAATGGGTGTCCCTAGCCTCTGTTTGTCAGAGGGGGGTGATGGATGGCAGGAGAGAGATCACTTGATCTTTACCTGTTAGGTTCACTCACTCCGGGGCACCTGGCATTGGCCGCTGTCGGTAGACAGGATACTGGGCTAGATGGACCTTTGGTCTGACCCAGTACGGCCTTTCTTATTTTCTTATGTTCTTCAGTGGCTGAATTTGACTGTTCTTATACATACAGTTAGTGTTAGTAATATATAGTTTGCAGAGTTAGATAGCGGTCCCATTGGGGGAGACCATCGCAGGGACAGGGTATGCCCTGGTCCCTGGATTCAAATTTGTGCTCTGCCTATGATAAGCCCATGGCAGTGCGTGACCCTCATTCGAGCTACCTGAAGTGCCTTGCGGAAGATCATGTCAAGAACAGGTGTAAAATCTGCTGGGGCTTGAGGCCTTGCACCCAAAGCAACAGGGAAATTTGTTTGAAGACACTGTTAATGGAAGCTGCACTTAGACCAGCCTTGGAGCCAAACTGCTCTTTCTGCCCATCTTCTTCCTGAACCCTCACACGGATGAGGAAAGGTGTTTACATTCTTTAGATGTTTTTGTCACTGTAGTGGATAGAATGAAAGGGCTTTCAGTGTCATCCCAGAGGATCTCGTCCTGTATCACAGCCTCCATCCAGGCTTGCTATGGACAGGCAAAGGTCCTGCCTTTAGCCATTGTGAAAGCCCATTCTACAAGAGCGCAAGCATCCTTAGCAGCGTTCCTTGTGCAGATACTGATCCAGAACATGTGCAAGGCAGCAATCTGGTTGTCGATCCACGCCTTCGTGTTCTACTATGCCATAACCAAACAGGCTCAAGACAATGTTAGTTTCAGGAGAGCTGTGTTGCAGTGGTATCTGTGATCTCCTAGCCCCACCTCCAAGGGCACTGCTTGTGAGTCACCAACTTAGAATGGACATAAGCAAGCAACTGAAGAAAAAATGGTTGCTAATCTTCTGTAACTGTTGTTCTTTGAGATGTAGGGCTTATGTCAATTCCATGACCCGCCCTCCTAACGTGCTGTCACAGTTGATGGCAGAAAGAAACTGGAATGGTGTGGGGTTGGCAGTGCCTCTTATACTGGCATGGGACTCCAGGGGGCGCTAGAGCTGGTCCCTACAGATACCACTAGGGAGAAAATCTCTGGCAACAGCGCACATGTTGCATGCACACAACTAACACGGAATGGACATGAGCAGCGCATCTCGAAGAACAACAGTTATGGAAGGTTAGTAACTGTTTTTTATATCTCAGTTTTGAGATTTTTATTCTTGTTATGAAAATTATTAAATCATGCTATTAATGCTAAAAGCTTTCCACCAAGTGCAGTTGTAAGGAAAAGTGAGACTGTTTATAGAATGGGAAATCCACTGTGGGATGGAATCTGTACAAATTGGTCAACCTTTAACGGGTATCATTGCCATATAACAATAGTTTGGATGTGCAGCATCAGTGTGATACTAGAAAACATACTTGGCCGTCTTGGAATTGTATAACTATTTAGGGTAGGCTGAAAGTGAACAGAGTTTGGGATGATTCATATTTTTGATGAAACTGATTTGTCTCTCTCTAACATATTGTATACAATCATAAATTACAAATATATCTCAGGGAGTTATAAAAAAATTGCTGAGTGTGTTCAAAGGTTGCAGGTTGTATATACAACTAAAAGGACTTTTTACTCAGGAGTTTTATATATTGCATTTGCTCTCTGAGCTAGCTGGTATTTTTCATGATTTTTTTTTCTCCTGTCCAATTTCTACAGTTTTACGAACTCTAGCTTTCCCAGTCTCTCCCTAAAACTGTAGTCTTTAGTCAAAAAGGAAATGGGCAGGAATGGAATTAGAAGGCATGTAAGGTTACTGGCCTCTTTCCCTTTACCTTTTCGTGGGAGTGAAAGAAGAGGGCGGACTTACCTTACTCCCCAGAGATGCTGTGGAGATATCTACATGGCAAAGGGAACCTTTGGCTCTGAGTCTGTGCGCCCAAGTCGGTTGAGGTCGGTTGACTTTGGCTCTCAGAGTTTGGGCTGTGGAGCTAAAAATAGCAGTACAGACATTCCTGCTTAGGATGGAGCCAAGGCTCCAAAACTCTTTTCCCCAAACCCCCGGGTTTCAGATCCCAGGCTCCAGCCCAAACCCCAACATCTGCTCTGCTATTTCTAGCTCTGCAAGCCCCAGTCAATTGACATGGACTCTGAGGCTCACTGCTGCGGGTTTTAATTTGCAGCATAGACGTACCTGGTTAACTCTATGCTCCTTGTACATGTTAGATTTCAGAGCTGACTTCTACTGAATGAGGCAGATGTCTAGCTGGCTTTGCTCCTTGAGAGGGAGACAGGGTGAGCTTGAGCAATTGCAAATTTCAGTTGCTACTGTTTTTCTTTAGCTGTGGTGTCCTCTTTCCCTACTCTGTTGCATGGGAGTAATGAGGTCAGATGTCTAATACCCTACTGACCTAGAAGTATCTCCTACTTGTGGAGAACCAGCCAGTATGACTTGAGAGAAATGCCAAATATCTGTGTCTTGTACATATTTTTATTTAAAGCCATGACTTTATGTGAACGATAATTATTTTTTTATTTTTCATAAATAAGGGATGGGAAGGTATCTAAACTCTCAACATGTTGTTGTACTTAAAGTACTGTGCAGGATCTTTTCAGGGGGAAAAAGGCAAAACGCCACATTTATTAGCAGTACATTCAATAATCAATACCATCATATGCATATGATTTATATCACACACACACACACACACACACACACAAGCAAACAAGCACACTCCGTCTTGTTGTTGTTACTGAGTTGCTCCCCTTAACTGCACTGGCCAGGTGACTTAGATGGGGGAGGGGTGGAGCTGGGCTTCTCCCGATCCGGATCGATGCTCCGATGTTGACAAGACGAGACCCGACGTCCTCTGCAAGGCACCTCACTTTTATAGCAGCTTCCCTCTCATGCAGATCTGTCCCAGATTCAAAATCTGGGTCTCTGTCCATTGGTTCTTTGGGCTGCTTTTTTCTGGGTGTTGTCCCAGTGCTGCGGAGAGGGCCTTCCCAAAAGAAGGTGCTGGCTGCTAACCCCCGAGGCTGTCAATCTGTCTGCTCTTTTTTATTCAGCCCACTTGACTCGCTTGATTGTTCTAGTGTCTGGCTCCCATCCTCTCTCCAAGGGTTGCAGCTCTCTGGAGGTGCCTGCCTTCCACGCCTTGCTCATTCACATCTTATTCATTCAAAAGGGCAATTGATTACAAAGTGGGGGGAAGATCTTATTCTGCTCTTAGGAAAGAGACATTTTTCTTCTACCTTAATTATACTACCTTAGGGGCTATAAAGTATTACCAACAGTTCAACATAGAGTTTCTAAAACAAAGTTGTATGAAAAGCTAACACAAAAGTTATATAAAAATTACACAAATGCAGAGATGCAAAGATTTATCTACAAACACCCATGCATGCATCGTCCAGTACCAATGGAAGTTCCATACATTTATGGAAAGGTGAGTGGACTGGTGTCCTTACGGGTTTACCTTATTGGTCTAATGTATTTGAAGGAGCTAGCCGCTTAACTCAAAACAAAGAATGACTTGTAGCCAATAAGACACGTGTTTCACCCCCACTGCTTCCAAATCAGTTTTCCCTTAGAGGACATAATGTAGTAGTTGTGCAGTCTATTTTAGCTTTTTACAGTACTGACAATTTCAGAGATTGACATAGCACAGTATACTGGAATTCTGGGCCCATGGTTCTCAACAGGGGTACATGATATGCAGAGGTACATCAACTCATTTAGATATTGCTTAGTTTTACAATAGGCTATACGAAACCCCCTAGCGAAGTCAGTACAAACTAAAATTTCATACAGATGACGTATTTATACTGCTCTATATACGCTGAAATGTAAGTCCAATAGTTATATTCCAATTAGAGTTATCAATTAATCACAGTTAACTCACGCAATTAACTAAAAAAAAAGATTAAAAAAAGAATCATAGTTTTAATCACACTGTTAAACAATAGAATCCCAGTTGAAATGTATTAAATATTTTTGGATATTTTTCTGTATTTTTAAATATATTGGCTTCAGTTACAACACAGAATACAAAGTATACAGTGCTCACTTTATGTTATCATGTTATAAATATTTGCACTGTAAAAATGATAAAAGAAATAGTATTTTTCCGTCCACCTTATACAAGTACTGTAGTGCAATCTCTTTATCGTGAAAGTGCAATATGCAAATATAGATTTTTTTTGATTACATAATCGCACTCAAAAACAAAACCGTGTGGAAGTTTAGAACCTGTAAGTCCACTCAGTCATCCTTCTTGTTGAGCCAATCGCTAAGACAAACAAGTTTGTTTACATTTGCAGGAGATCATGCTTCCTGCTTCTTATTTACAATGCCGCCTGAAAATGAGAACAACCATTCTCATGGCACTTTTGTAGCCTGCATTGCAGGATATTTACGTGTTTGATGTTCCAAACATTCATATGTTCCTTTCATGCTTCGGCCTCCATTCCAGTATTCATGCTTCCATGGTGACGCTCATTTAAAAAACAATGCGATAATTAAATTTATGACACAATTCTCCCCCAAAGAATTATGTCTCCTGCTCTATTTTACCTGTGTTCTGCCATATATTTCATGGCACCACCACCAGACATGGTCCTCGGAGGTTCAATGCCTGGAGGCCCCATTCGCACAGCCAGAGAGCAGGGCTCTTAGAGGGGCCCAGCGCGAGGCTGTTAGGATCGGGGATGCCTTGAGGGAGCATTTTGAAGCTGAAAGCCAGTTCTAAAGGGAAGTGCAGAGGGAGGGAGTGTGCATTCTTTTAATAGGACCAGGCATTTGCTTTTCTGTAGCCACTAATAATCTATGTACACTGAATAAAGAAACCCATTTATTAAGAAGACAATTCATTTATTCAACAGCTACTTCGGTTGCTGAAAGAAAAGATTTTGATGCGTGTGTGGGGGATGCGGGGGGAGGTGCAATTGGGATGGGATGGAGTCAGTCAGAGATTGGAATATGTCCGGATCTCTGAGTCTCCAGTGCCCTCAGAGTTGCTGTGTCCCCCGAACCCCATTTGCGGAGGGCAATAAGGCATGTTATTAGGGGTTGACTGCAGTGGATAAGGGTCCTGGGTTTGGGAGTTGTTTGGTGAAGACAGAGGGGTTGGAGGTAGCTGTGGGTGGTGATAACCAGATAACTGATGATAGTAGCCTGGAGGGTACAGAGAGCCAGAAGGGGAAGGGTTTTGGGGCAGATGATAAAGGGGGTGGAGAGCACAGTGCTTCTCCTCCTGAAAGGTGGCAATCCGCTGCAGTCTCCAATTGAAGCTGCAGTAATGAGAACAGCTTATTGGTGGTTTCCTGCCAGTGAATCGCGTTCTCCTGCTGCGCCTTCTCCCTCAACTTGCTCTTGTCCTCCCTCCACCTCTGTGCAATTCGATTCTCCATTACAGCCTGTTGCATTACTTGCTGTGCTAGATCCTCTTTTTGCTCTTTTGTGGCCTCTTCCTCAGTTGCCTCAGCCTGTCAGCTGTTGATAACAGCGATGGCACAGGGCTCAAGGTTGATGCTTCTAAAAGAAAAAGATACATGTAACAGTGGCTCCCTTGTAAACAGCAGACATGTCTATGATTCCCCCGCATTCCATGTTTGCCTGTCCTGCAGAGAGCACACAGACAACAACGGAGCCCCTGCCATGGTGAGTCCTCTCCAAGTGCAGGGGAAATGATTGTTTCCCTGCCCTGCCGTGCTGTGCTGTGGCTGGGGGCGGGGGAGAGTGCCGGGAAGTGGCGGGAACCCTATTCTCAACACTGTCCCAACATTCTCCGTAGGTGTTTGTCCTGGAAGATATTTCGCTGCTGCGGGTCACTGAGGAAGAAAGGGAGGGCATTCTAATGAGATGCAGCTTCCGCCTAGGGCCGTATGCAGCTTTCCTCTGTGCAGCAATGCTCCCCCCACCATCGTAGCACAGTGGTGGGGACTAGAGACCGTGACCGGGATGGGGGCCACGCTGCCTCTCCCGGGAAACCTGCGCAGGCGCATTGCAAGCACTCTTATTGAGACCTCTGAAGAGATTACTGATGACGATTACTGCGATGTGATAGACTACATCAATGCACTATTCCACATGTAGGCAAGCATCCCTTTCCACCCCAAGCTGCCTGCCTTCCCAACAGAAAAGCAGTTTTACCTCCGCAGTGCACTGCTGAGCTGCCCCCTGCAACCGCCAGATGCTGCGGCTGGCTGCCCTCCTCCTGGCTTGAGAAGAGCTCCTAGCTGCATGCGTCCAGGGACTCCTCCGTGCCTTGGGCTGCCGCCGCCGCCTCCTCTTCATCCTCCTCCTTTTCACCTCCCCCACACTTCACTGGTGGGCTGGGAAGTATCCATGGTAGTCGATGGAGTCACCGTAGGATCACCACCAAGTATCGCGTGCAGCTCCTTATAAAATTTGCAAGTCACCGGGGCTGCCCTGGAGCGGCCGTTTGCCTCGGGGGCTTTGCAATACCCATTCCTAAGCTCCTTTACCTTAACACGGCACAGCAGAGTGTCCCGCTCATGGCCTCTTTCCGCCAAGGCCCGTGATATCTGCCCATAGGTATCATAATTCCTGCAGCTAGACCGCAGCTGAGACTGAACAGCCTCTTCCCCCGAACAGCTGATGAGGTCCAGCACCTCGTTATTGCTCCACGCTGGGGATCGCCTATTGCGAGGAGGCATGGCACGTGGAGTCATGATCAATCAGAATGATCACCTGCAAGGATTCCCTGAGAGCACGCCATGCTTGGCTGGAGCAAACAGGAAGGGGATTTTCAAATTTCCCTGGAACTTTAAAGGGCGGGTCTGACATGTGGTCACCTGAGGACAGGACAAAAGAGTTTGCAAGTGATGACCAGAGTGGCTCGAACGGGAATTATGGGACGGGCTGGAGGCCAATTAATGCTCAGTGGGTGTCCACATTTTCGCCGTAGCACTACAGCCGTTATTCCCCGTGCGGAGGTGGATTACCAGTAGTGCTATAACTCCGCGGTTATAGCGCTCTACGTGCCTTGCCAGTGTGGACGGGTAGGAGGTTATAGCGCTCCTGGGGGCTTTATAGCACCATAAAGTGCCAGTGTAACGATGGCCTCAGATAATCTGACTAACACTTAAGGTATTTCTCCTGATGGTAAAAAGACAGGTTGCGCAGATCCTTAGAGATAAAACAGCCTTCTTGTGCTGCTGTCTGTAGAGAGTGAAGTATGTTAGAAAGGTCTTTCCCTCAGCTGTACATCTAGCAGATAAGAGACAACTCATTTGTGGATAATGTAAGATGAGGAAAAAAGAAGAGTTTCTAAAAATGTGTATGACTTGTTCACCATTCTTATGATGAGGGTTTCCCCAAGTGGGTCTCTTTGGTTTGAGACCACACCAAATATTTCAAAGATATATTTTTATGCTTTGTAGTTTCAGGAGCTATGAAGATGTAAAATTTGCCTCTTATTTCTCTTTATAGATTATCTAATGGATCACAGTTTTTTAAAATTTGTTTGAAGTTACTTGTTAAATGATTTCTGCAAATTTCTAGTCTGCGGCTTGTTGGTGAGCAGTTTGAGTATTTGACATTTTAAATTTGGGCTGCTTTAATTGGTTGTATTGCCAAATCCACAGTCAACAATCATGACTACCCCCAAAACTTCATTAGGTTAGCTTAAAAGTTATATAATTTTGGGTTTATTTGCTTTATGGCTTTTGATCCTTTAGGATTTGTGTTTTCGAGTCTTTCTACACAACTTGAAATCTGCTGTTAGGGCAAACATTCCTATGAGTGAACTGAAGTTACTTACTAGAATATTTCTGGCAACTATAGATAATTTACCTTCAAGGGAATGGAGCTCATATCTGAATGGAGGAAGTGCTCCGTTCTCTTAAGGATTCCAGGCAGATGCTGAGGTAATCAAGAATACCAGCACCATACTTGAAGTCATTCAGGTACCAGCTTCAACAGAGGCAGAGGATGCCATCCTTCACTGTCCCCAACCAGAATACTCCTCCAGAAAACAGTCCTGTTTGCCAGAAGGCATGTAGCCTTAATCTCCCTTGTGAATGTTTTATCACTTGGGTTAATATTTTTAGGGTGTATAATGTTTCTAATAAACAGGTAGACTCTGGATATTAAATATTGAGGTCAAATTTGAGGTAATGTAGTGGAAATCTTAATTATATGCACAAATCCTTTTGTGGTGTCTAAATTACTGAGAGCTCCGCCATAGCAGAGGATAGTAACTGTGCTGTTCCTGTACACACAGTTCTTTTCCCCTATATGGAAGCACTGTTTTTCAGCAACAAAATGATTGAGGTGCTCAGAAGGAGAAAAGGGGCAGGAAACAGAAGAGACCAATTGCAGGAGAAGAGGTTAATGAGGGAACAGATGAGAAGAAAGAAATGAGGCAGAGTAATCAGTGGTGATGTACTGACCAGTCTCCTCAGCATTAAAAACTTGTTCTGGAAGAGAGCCCTTTTCTTCTATGATTTCTTTAATTGTTCGGGGTAGGCTTTTGTTGCTTCTTCATCAGCAGATACAGCTTCCCCAGTGGTCTGGAAGTTCTTGAGGTTGAAGTGGTTCCTAAAACTCTTAAGCCAACTTTGTCTGGCTTTGAATTCCTTCTTATCAGAAGGCTGTCCCTCTTCAGTGAGAGGTTTGAACAGCGCATAGATGCTAAGAGTCTTTTCTCGCAACATGTTGCCATTGATAGGCACTCGTTTATGGCTCATGTCTTCCAGCCATGAGTTTAATGCCTTTTCAGTCTTCACTAAAGTCTTATCACACACTTGGCTCATCACCTTAGCAGTTATTGGAGCACTTGGTGCCACAGCTTGACGAATTTCTCTCTCTTTCTCTCATCTTGATGGCAAGGATGCTTGGTTCGTTGCGGCCGTATTTATGCGCCATGTTGGAGACCCACATACCGTCTCTCAATAAGTCAAACACAGCCAGTTTTTCCTCCAGCGTTGGAACAGATCACCATTTCTTCGATTGACCACCAGACAACTTGTGTTTAGGGGCCATGTTGTACGAAAAATACGTACTGTATCTTTAAACACTACTATACAGTGCAGTAGAATCACACTCAGCGTGGCGAGGTGTGCACAGTATGAGAGGCACACGGGAACAGCAGTACTGTAGTGGGAACAGCAGATTCGCATCTCCCATCTCACGCTCACTCCAGAGCATACGCTCATTGAGTGAAATGGCAGGCAGAATCGCTCACACTATTTAAACTTTTTTTTTCCCCAAGCGCGCTTAGCTGAATTACCTCAAGATAATTATGCGTATGATGGAACTCCCCTGTACACATCCAAAAAGAGAGAACTTCACCTCCAATCTCTCTTCTTTATCGCTTTTGCACACTGCCCATTTAAGAGTTATGCTTCTGAGGATTTGGGGAAATTTTCCTTACTGACAAAAATGAAATTAACCCCCTTAGATATCTATCTCCAACATTCCTTTCACCATTAAATAATAAAACATCAATAGCTACTTTCATTATATGACCAAGGGAAAGCTGTGTTTAGAGTCAGCTGAAACTTATCTTATTACCACAGATGTGCTGACAGAATGATTGTGATGCAAATATAAGGCAATAAACAAAATTTCTAACTCTGTTGGAAACATGGCAACAGACTTTTTTGCCAAATGGAAAAGAACATTACCATCTCTTAGAAACATTGTTTATTGCCAGCTACTTGGAAAATTTCTCCTGTTTTTTTTTTGTTACTTTTCTTGTGCTTTCTCCTCTTTCATTTTCAGTTCTGTTCCAGTCTTTCATTTTTCACTGTGTGATGCCAGAGTGCAGTATAATGATTCAAGTTACACACTGAGATATGTATGTCTCTAAAAATTAGAGAACTTGGACTAAAGCTGGTAGATCAATGGCTCACTTTAGTCCAGTGCCCTGATAGAATAATCTTGTGTTGATTTTCAGTGTTTGTTTCTTTTCCCTTGGTTCATCATGTGACTTGATGTGTATGCAAAATTCTTCAGTGATGAAAATAGAGTTGATCTTTGGTAATGTGTTTATGCCCTGTATGGAAGCTAAGGAAAGTCCCTGCATGTGAGCTAGCTTCCCCACAGGGCATAAACACATGAGACAGCCTACACCCACTGCAATGGATTCCATCTGGAAGCTGCGTACAAAAATCTCTTCCTCCCCCCCCCCCAAACATTAAAGGGAATGATCTGGCCCAGGATGATTGATTACTCCCAATTTAGAGAGAGAGATCTCTGTTTACAAGCTGATGAAAACTAATTGTTGACTTTCCTATCGATATGTAAATATACCACTCACTCCGCTTCAAGGATCCATTCATAGCCTCCTCCCTATGCATTAAAGACTAGGGCATGGGTTATTCGTAGTTTCCACACCTTCCTCTGTCCACTGTGCCTCACCTCCCACACATGCCACACTCCACACCACAAGTTTAGGTGCCTAAAGATGCACTAACTTGTTCTCTCTAGACAGACTCCTCACAACACATCCAAAGGACAGATGGTAGTGCAGAATTTTATATATAATACAAATATTGTTCTTTACCTCGTATCTTGTTCCGGTTTGTCAGTTTTAAATTTGTGGTTTCTTTGTTTATGATTAGTTGTATCTAAGAAACATAGGGAAGGACCACTAACTGTGGGGAAGTTCTAAAGTGGAGCTGTAGCATGTCCCAGTCCAATTTATAAACATCTCCTGTATGTCGTCGCCCACTTCTTTTTCATCATCTTGCCCATGTAAACAAATATGCCATTGGTTCCTATCTTTGCCAGCCTCTCCAGGGACTAGTTTCCCTTCCCGCAGGAGTAGCAGCACAGGATGAATTGATTTTAAATCACCAATTTTAATCATGATTTAAATCAGGCAGCAGGGAACCTTGATTTAAATCACTTTTTTTAAAAACAAAAAAACAAAAAACCCACCTTATTTTGCATTTGTGCTTTTTAACTGTTTTTTTCTAATGCAAGGTTTATTCTTATTGATTGCAAGTGAATATCTCTTTACAATAAATGTGCTTCTTTTTGCTAACCAGGAAGATATACTGTATCTATACACATTTATTTAGGCAGTTATGTACCTTAACTCACATTTATTCAGCTTCTTAATTTTTACATTTTTATTAGGAAATTGGGATTGATGCATTTATTTACTAGATTATTTTTTTTACTTGTGATTTGTGCCAAGCTCTATTTGGATAGAAGTTAAAAAATGTAATTAAAAGAGCACAGACACATTATTTTATTTATTTTATTAGTTAAATAAAACTACCTCGTGCTGTATACATAAAGTTTAATAAAACATGTTTAGTATTTAAAACTAACTCAATTATTAAACAAATGATGTAGTATTTGTAGTTAGTGAATTGAACTGATTCGTTCTGGTCACAAGGCCTATCAGGATTTTAGAACTAGTAGACATCTGTCATGGTGGCTCCTACCCATCCTGACTTGGCACTTTGGCTGAGTGCTTTGACATTGGTTAGGAAGTATACTCCTAGGATTCCTAATAGCAGGTTTCTTGAGGATTCTACGGGAGCATATCCACTCTCATATGGATGACTGGCTAGTCAGAGGCTGGTCCAGGACTCAGGTACTGTCCAGTTTGTCTATCATCCAGTCAACTTGCAAAGCTCTGGGTCTGTTAATCAACTTAGAAAAAAAAATCAACCCCATGTCCAGTTCAGAGGATAGAGCAGTGGTTCTCAAACTTTTGAGAACCGTGACCCATTTTTCCTTCCCCAGCTGCTGCGGTGGACCCTTGTATGTCTGCTGAAAAGCCGCCGAATATATTACTGCCACATTCAGCGGCTTTTCGGTGGACATGCCAAGCGCTCCCGAAAGAGCTCGGCATGTCCGCCGAAAAGCCGCCGAATGCGGAAGTCATTCATTCGGCGGCTTATAAGCGGCGGCAGGAGCTCGCGACCCCCCTGCAAGCGCTCGGTGACCCCCAGTTTGAGAAACCCTAGGATAGAGTTTATAGGAGCAGTCCTGGACTCTACTCAAGCTGAAAGCTTTCCTTCTGGACGCAAGGTCCCAAACAATTTGATTTCTTGCTGTAGATCTCCAGGCCCACCCACAAGAGCTTGAAACTGCATGAGGCTCCTGGGACATATTGCCACGTACACATACATAGTCTGGCATCTCAGATTTCTTTAAAGTTGGCCTAGCTTCTGTTTATTCTCGAGGTCATCACTATTTGAGCTCTGTACTGAACAAGCCCTCTTGCTTATTCATTTCTCTAGATACGTGGACAAACCCATTCAATGTATGGGCAAGCATTCTGTTTGCTCTCAACCTTCATAAGAATGACTATACTGGGTCAGAGTAATGGTCTGTCTAGCCCAGTAATCAGTCTTCACACAGTAACTGGTGCCAGATGTTTCAAAGGGAATGACCAGAACAGGGTAATTCACAACTGATCCAGCCCCTGTCATCCAATCCCAGCATCTTGCAATCAGAGTCTTAGGGACACCCAGAGCATGAGGTTGAATCCCTGGTCATCTTGCCTAATAGCTATGGGTGGACCTATTCTCCATAAACCTACCCCTAGTTTCTTTTTTTTTAATCCAGTTATACTTTTAGCGTTGACTACATCCCCTGGCAATGAGTTACACAGGTTGACTGTATGTTGTGTGAAGAAGTATTTGCTTGCGTGTGTTTGTTTTAAACTTGCGGCCTATTAATTTCTTTGGGTAACCCCTGGTTTTTGGTTTATGTGAAGGGATAAATAGCACATACTTTCTCCACACAATTCATGGTTTCATATTCCTCTAAGGCATCTCTTTTCCATGCGAAACAGACCGAGTCTTTTTAATCTAGTCTCATATGGAAGGTATTCCATGTTCTTAATCTCTTTTGTTGTCCTTCTCTAGAAATGTACCTTTTCCATTTCTAGTATATCTTTGTTTGAGATAGGGCAGCCAGAACTGCACTCAGGATTCAAGGTGTAGGCATATCATGGATTTTTGTATAGCAACATTATGATATTTTGTCGTATTATCTCTCCTTTTCCTAATGGTTCCCATTGTTCTGGTGTACTCCCCCCACCACCCCAGCCGCTGCTGCTGCACATTGCGTGGATATTTTCAGAATATTATCTACAATCACTCCAAGATCTCTTTCTTGAGCGGTAGCTACTTCCCTATCATTTTGTATGTATAGTTGTGATGGCTTTTCAATATGCATTACTTTGCATTTATCAATACTGAATGTCATCTGCTATTTTGTTACCCAGTCACCCAGTGTTCTAAGATCCCTTTCTAACTCTTTGCAATCTGCTTTGGACTTATCTATCTTAATTTTGTATTATCTGCAAATTTTTCCACCTCACTGTTTACCCCTTTTTCCAAATCGTTTATGAATGTATGTCATGCTGTATGGAGTGACTCATGACTGTGAGTGCCTACTTCAAAAAAGCAGGGCAGACACTCCAAACTTGTTGGTATTTTCTATATCTAGATTTCACCAAGCCAGTCGCAAGTGTGAACTCCTGAAATGCTACAGATAGACTAAGTGTCCAGCGGACTATCTTGCAACCCAGGCAAGCTGCACTATGTGATAGTGATCACTGTGTCCCAAGAGACCAGTCACTCACCCAGGTCTATTTGCATCCTAGATTTCAGAGCAAAGAAAATTCTGGTAGCCAGTTTTGTAGTAAACTAACTAAATGTTTATTAGCTGGGAAACATAAATGAGTTATTGAGAGTTTTAATCAGGTAAAATGTGTGGACAGGTGAGTCTGTCTAAAATTCCAAATGGTAGAAGAGATGTAGTTTTCCAAAAGCCTCTCAGGGTCACCCAGGATAACTCTGGGGATCTCTATCAGTACAATGTATGTTTTTGTGCATTTAAACAATCACTTTTAACGTGTACTAATACGCAAACGAATTGACCCAGCTTCCAGCTATCCATTTGTAAGTGTTCAGTGATGCCTGGGGCTTTACACTATATCCCCCTTGTCCATGTTTATTGACCTCAAAGAATTTTAATAGATTGATGAGGCATGGTTTCCCCTTTCAAAAGCCATGTTGACTCTTCTCCCAGCAAATTGTGTTGATCTATGTATCTGATAAATCTGGTGGCGTGGTGTGTGTGTGTGTGTTTCGTTTTTGTTTTTTTTACACTACAGTTTCGACCAGTTTGCCAGATGCTGAAGTTAGGCCTACTTGTCTGTAATTGCCAGGATGACCTTTGGAACCTTTTTTCTTATCAGTGTCACATTAGTTATCCTCCAATCATCTGGTCCAGAAGCTGATTTAATTGGTAGAGTACATACCACAGTTAGTAGTTTGCTGATATTAGTGATGGATATGTCTGTCCAGAGGTGGGAGTTTATCTGGGTCTGCTCCAAACTCAGGGTTCATGGTCCTCATGATACCTGTCTCTGCATATTAATGTCAGGGAGGTAAAAGCTGTCCACCTAGCCTGCCAGGCTTTCCTATCTTAAGTAAAGGGAAGAAACCTGTTCTCACAGATGAGACAGTGACAATGTTCTGCCTCATTAGGCAGTGAGGAGCCTGCACTTTTGTGCTTTGTCATGAGGCAAATTTGCTAATGGAACTTTTGCATTGCCCATTTAATCAATCTCAAAGCCTTTTATCTTCCACAGGTGCAAAAAACAAGCTTGCAGATCATTCGAGTCACCATAAGTGATCTCTCCACTTGGAAGTAGCCAGGGGGTGTTTTCCCTCAGTGAGGGAAATCCCAAATAGACCTCTCCACAACCAAAGCCAACAGGAAAGGTCACCAGTTTTTGTTCCCTACAAGGTCGCAGTCCTGGTTTCATCACAGACAGTTTCCAGGTATCCTGGTTGAACAAGCTTTACTATGCTTTTCCTCAAAGTCTATTGCTACTCCCTAGCTGTTACTAACTGTAAAATGAGAACTGCCCAGGTTATACTAATAGCCCGAGTCTTGCCCCGGAAGAACTGGTTCTCCAGTCTCCTGAATCTGTCAGTGGAGGCTCTGATTTCACTTCTGTTGGACCCAGACATAATTTTGCAGGATCATGATTAGCTGCTCCATCTGAACCTGTGGGTATTTCATTTAACAGCTTGGAGCAAGTTCACCATGTCTTGTTAAATAGTAGGTAGCCTTCCACCAAGACTACTTACATTTTGAAATGGAAGCATTTTTCATCTTATCTCATCAGTTTGAGGTTTTCTCAATCCAGCATAGCCTTTGTGGTAAGAGGATTATAAAAGGAATCGCCAGTGGGAGTCCTGTCTAGCCGCCGCTCCAATCATTGGCACTAGACAGCAGGATAAGGGTTAACTCGAGTTTATTCAGCTGCTGAAGTCCGTCCTCACCAAGACGGAAAGTCGGCCACGAGCACTCGTGGTGTTCTCTATTTATACACACTTAACAGTTCCGTATACGTATAAGCTTTGTCATTCATTACCATACTAAAATTCTACCGATCATATTGCATTAAGCATTTCATTGTCTTGGGTATTTCCGCTTTTGTACTTAAACACGGAGCTCTAGCGCCATCTTGTGTGCGTAAGTGCTTATAGCAAGTACTATACTCATTAACTATAACCTTTATTTACCTTTATGCATTATCAGCGCTTTGTTAGTACCCAGGAAAACAGACCTTGGGAACAAGGAAGGAGTTACAGTTCTCAAGCATTCTTGCGTTGAGATAGGCCATCTGGATTCTGTGTGCTTCTGTTCCCCTACTCCCTTTCTTGGTTTCTATCCGCCCATTTATCTATCCTGTCTCCTTGGTAACTAACTGAGATATTGTTGGATAGTCATAAATTAGGCATTGGACAGGCATACAAGGACACCAGATGTTTCTTAACTACTCCAGCCAGCAAAAGGGAGCTTTGTTTCCCACACCTTGACTATCTATTGCATCTAAAACATCAATGATTGGTGATTAGTTCTATCCGGGTTTACTTAGCAGCAACATTAGCATTCTGTCTTCAAGTGAACAACTGTTCTGTATTTTCCAACAATATCACTCTGACAGGCTGGATCACAAAACCCACTTGGGGCTACTAATTGATGTGCCAAGACTATTTCTGCCCCGGCTATCTTGCCTTGCCAGCTTGGGACTCCAGAGCCTAGCCTGGTTTGAGCCAGACCCAAGTCTGAACTATGTCCTCTAACAGCTGTAGGCCCAATCAGAAACAGATAAAGAAGTGTTCCTGTGTTGAACACTCAGATGCTCAACTCCCAATGGGGTCCAAACCCCAAATAAATCAATTTTACCCTGTATAAAGCTTATACAAGGTAAATTCATAGATGGTTTGTCCTCTATAACACTGATAGAGAGAGAGACACAACTGCTTGCCCCAGCTGGTACTAATGCATACTCCAGGTTAATTAATAAGTAAAAAGTGATTTTATTAAATACAGAAAGTAAGATTTAAGTGGTTCCAAGTAGTAACAGACAGAACAAAGTGAATTACCAAGTAAAATAAAATATATGCAAATCTGTCTCTCATACAGTAAAAAACCTAAATACAGATAAAACCTCACCCTCAGTGGTGTTCCAGTAAGCTTCCTTTTACAGACTAGTCTCCTCCTAGTGTGGATCCAGCAATCACACCCCCTTGTAGTTACTGTCCTTTGTTCCAGTTTCTTCCAGGTAACCAGTAAAAAGGAAAGGTGGAGAGGCTATCTCTTGAGCCAGCTGAAGACCAAATGGAAGGGTCTCCCAGGGGTTTAAATAGACTTTCTCTTGTGGGTGGACACCCCTCCTTCCCCCATGTGTAGAATCCAGCTCCAAGATGTTGTTTTGGTGTCACGTGGGCAAGTCACATGTCCATGCATGACTGAGTTCCTTACCAGCCAAACCACATTCCTGGGAAAGCTCAGATGTGGGTTGACATCTCCATGTTCATTGTTGGCTTAAGTGGTTCTTGATTAGGCATTTACTGACAATAGTCTTTTCTCAAGAAGCTGATCAAATGCTTTTACTAAGGCTACTTAGAAATCAAGCAAGTACACAGCCAATATTCATAACTTCAACTACAAAAAGGAGGAAAAGGTTCAGTAGATCATAACCTTTACGGAGAGATGTTTCATGGCATATGTAGCATAAAACATATTCCAGTTATATCATATATACATTCATAAGCATAATTCCCTAAAGCCTGTCACAATCACAATCAGATTTTTTTTAAAAGGCCTGTAAAAGTTGTAACCTCAGATAAGGAAACCTGTTCCCCGCAAGACTTGAACTTTAATTTTGTCAAAGTTTATGATACTTCCATTTGAGGCTTTAGCAGTGTGCTGCTTACTACACCTATTACTGGAAGTTGCTTTTTTAGTAGCAATCACTTCAGCTAGGAGGGTGTTTGAGCTGTGTTCTCTGACATCTGAACTTCTGAGTACAATTTTCTTCAAGGACAAAGTGGATTTACATCCTTATCCAAGGTTTCTCTCTAAAGTGATATCGAATTTTCATGTTAGCCAATCAATTTATTTACATATGTTTTACCCAAAACCTTATGCCAATAGAGAGGAGCAACATCTTTTGCATGCTAGATGTTAGAATACCTTGGGTGTTCTACATAGGTAGGACTAAACAATTCCATTTGTCAACCCATCTGTTCATGGCTATCACAAACAGTATGAAGGCTCGCCCAGTATCAGAGAATTTCATCATGAATAGCTGCCTGTATTTGTGTATGTTATGATCAGGCTGGCATTTCCACACCAAGTACCTATTGAGGACACTTGTTAAGTGGCAACTGTAAGTCCCCACCTTCACATCCCCATTCTGGAGACTCTTAAGTTTGGATGAGTTGTGTGTGTACATAGACTCCCATGACGTCTGCTTTGTAGCTTATGAGCCACCAAGAGAGGAATGGACATGTGCAATCAGTCAGAGGATAAAACGATTACTAACTTTCCATGATTATTGTTCTCCAAGATCTGTTGCACATATTCCACAGCCCAATTTCCTACCCCTCTAGTTTGAAGTTGTATGGCAAAAAGGAAAGTGGGAGGACAGGTTCTGGGGAAGCTGACCCCTTTTTATACCGTCATGCAGTAGCGTGCAATGGCAGAGGGTGTTTGAACTGTTGGGTAACACTGAGGGAGAATTTTCCAGTGACTGAGTGTGGGGTGCACAAACACTGGGTGCAGTGGACATGTGCAACACATAAACAACAGTTATGGAAAATCAGTAGTAAATTTTTCCTTGGTTTTTCAACTTCTGATGGGTCTCTTATCTTTGAATGAACTAGTCAGTGAGCTGAACTAGTTGAGTAAACTGAAATAAAGAAAATGTCTACATCTGCAGAAGAGACTACTGCTATCAAATGCTGGTTTAGCATTCCAACAAAGCCTGGTTTCAGGTGTTTGCAAGTGACTTCCACTAGTTCAGTGATATAACTTTCTTTAAAGCTTGATAGTAAAAACATACGCCTAATATTATTTTTCAAAATTTTCTAAATTTAAATTATTTTAATAGGTCATAATAAATTTAGGCTTAAACATAAAGTATAATTTTAATTATAAATTTGTTTTTATTAAATGAAATACAGGTTTATATTTTTTTTAAAATAAGGTTTCAATAGAAGTACAATTCTCTCTCTCAACTTTTTTATCCACCATGCAGCAGCTGATGGTAAATCCTTCTCCAGTTCATGAGCTTGCGAAATAAGACACAACTGATTTCCAAAGAGCCTCCCAGATTCTTGCTATGTCTACATTAGAACCTTACAGCAGCACAGCTGTAATGCTGCAGTTGAGCTACTGCAAGGTGTCCTGTATAGACTCTCTCTGCTGCTTGGAGAGAGCTCTCTCACTGGCATAATTAAAACACCCTCAACGAGTGACATTTGTTGTGTCAATGGGAGAGCATCTTCTGCAGACGTAATGCTATCCACACTGGTGCTTCTGTTGGTGCAAATTATGTCAGTCAGGAGTGTGGTTTTTTTCACACCCCTGACTGACGCAAGTTTTACCGAAGAAAGGCTATGTCTACACTAGCACAAGAGTTAAAGATTTTTTTAAATAATAGTTTAGTCACACTTAAAAGTATTCACTGGCCCAAAAAAACCAACCTTCAATAATGCAGAGTTTAGCTATCTCGTGCCCTTCACTGACAAAAGCGTGATCACTAATGCTGTTCCATGCCCCCACAATACTAGAACACTTAGAATAATAGTTCTTTAAATAGAAAAGTCTTGTCAACCTCAGCTGTAGTAGAGCTAGCTCGCTGCTTTAATATTGTATGCAATTAATCATCAGCAACTGCTTTTCTATATCCTGATTCCCAGCACAGGATAATCCTGAAATACAGGAAGCTCTAAGAGGTGTGAAGTGGGCCATTCATCTCAATATAATGGTTTCAGCTAATGAGAGATGAGAACAGCCTGAAACAATAGCTCTCAGACATGTGAACTGCTCCATTCATCTCAATGGGAGTTCCCATTCCCCAGTGTTTGAGAAACCTGGTATGATTTATACACATCACTGTTCTCACTTCCTAGCTCTAGTCTCAGCAGTGTGTTCTTGGTGCATGCTCTTAGCATGTCTATTCTCAGCTCCCCACCCCAAGCCGAAGGGCCGCAGAGCTTGAACCCCAGTAGTCGACTCTCATGTAGAGAAGGGAGAGACTGGCACAGACCCATTCAGAGGGTCAAGGTTCCCCAAATATGGGCTCTTGGCTCCTCTGTTCATGCATGCTTGCATGCTCTGTGTACATTGTGACCGTTAGGCACGCACCAGAAATGAAAGCTAAATTCTTTGGTGAATACAGTTCTGAATTTTGCTCCCCTAAAGGGGCAATAGGGCAGACACTAGTTGGGGGTAACTCTTGAGCGATTGAGACCCCAGTTACAGGATTGGCGCACTGGTTTGATCCTCAGGGCTGGGCAAAAAAAGGACAATAAGTCAGCCTTAAGAGAACTATTTTTTCAGGTTGCTGTGTCTTGGGAACCCCTCGGTCAAAATACCTCAAATTTGGCTTCCTAACTGTACCTTGTGCCCATATGAGGCACACCAAATTTCAAGGGAATCTGAGTAACCGTGCAGAAGAGTTGAGCTTTAAACAGAGAGCTGGTCTTGCCCTTAACCATAGCAGGCCTGACAGTCTGCTATAATAAACTCAGAGCTTGTCTATGTTTACTGCTGCACCAGTGCAGTGGCACAGCTGCCCTGGTTAATGAAGACACTATCCATGCCAACAGGAGAGCTTCTCCCATTGGCATAGGTACTCCAAGAGATGGTACCTATGTTGATAGGAGAAGCCCTCCCTTTAACATAGTGCCGTCTATGCTGGGGGTTAGGTCACTATAACTAGGTCGCTCAGGGGTGTGGATTTTTATACTCCCGAGCAACATAGTTATACTGACACAAGTTTGTAGTGCAGACAAGGGCTCAGCAAGGTTCCTTGATTGTTTTTAATTAGTTCTCTAGCGCTTCGAGTGAATGAGAGAAGAAGAGACTACATTATGGTTTCAGTCTGCTCTGGTTTAATTGAAAAATAATAGCTAAGGCAGTAAAATAAAATACATTTTTTTTATCGTAATCCCTTCACAAAGAATCACAAAACAGAAGGTACTTAGAAATCAAATAGGCTGGTGGGTGATCCTGAAAAAATGAGAGGCTTTTTAGAAACCCAAACTTCTGTGGACAAAGGTCATGAATAGAAAACTTTTTAGTTGATTCCTGGCTCTTGTGCAGGAAACCTATCTAATTACAGTATGATATTTGCTGTGTCTCATAACAACCTGAAGTTGTGTGAGGGAAAACACCTATTTTTCAATGGAAAGCCCTTATCTGACAATTGCGGTCACAGCTCCCTGAAACACCTGTGCAACTGTTTGTTTTTAGTTCATTCCACTTGCTGCTTTAAAAAGTCCTATCCTTCTGGTGGATCCATTGCATGCATAATAAGAGGCAGGGGCTGCTTCCTTGCATGATTGCATGCAGATACTATGACAGAAAGCTATCGCCTCCTGCTGCACCCTCTACCGATTAACTCTTGTCTGAGGTCAGAGTCAACTTTGAGCACTGCTACTTTTGAATGGTGGTAGTCAAGGAGGTAAGGAACTTGTTTATTACTATCATTCATTTTTAAGTTTTAAGTTGCATTTTGTTTTCCTGTTTTGTTGAGTGGGTTTTTTGAAGCTGACCTAATAGTTTTCTTCTCTCATCCTTCCCTGTAGGATTCAGAGAACAGAAGTGGCTCATGTCCAGAGTGAAGACGTGCCCCTGGACACTTCTGTCTTACCTCTCATTTGATGCAAAGGGGTCCAAGGAATGTACCAGTATTCAGGCGATGGAAGTGGGAAAATCAATGGGTGCTGGAGCACCATGAGGAGGTAATTTGAGAGCTGAGATTAATCTGCAGACATGAGGATGGAGGAATTGCCTGACTGTACCTCCTCACTAATGCCCCTCTGTTTTCCTTTTCAGCATTCAGGAATGTGGGAGAGATGCATCAAAGCAGCTACTGGATTATTGTGCCAACAAGTAGTAAGACAAGCACATTCACAGGTTGTATTTGTGTAATGGCTGCTTAATTTGTCCTTTTTTTGGATTTGTTTTTCATGTAAAGCCTTTGGAGGGGAAAACTAAAGAATATATTTAAACTTTTTTTTTTTACATTGAATCTTCTGTAAAAGCTGATAAAATGTTTATTAAACATATCTTTTGTCTCTCATTGCTCTGTGTATTGTAGCTACTGTGGGTTTATACTGGACAGAATTGAGACCATTCAAGTACATCATTGACTGCTTTTGTGCAACTGATATGTGTGAACAGAGCTGGCATGTAACCACTATTGATAGGTTGCTGCTGTCTAAACTACTTCAGTTGCATGGCTGCTCTAAATTGCATCACTGGACCAGCTAAGCATAGATCGGGCAAGGAGTGGTGGAGAGCAGAGAGATCTTGAAAACTTCAGGATATGGGCCTGTATTTCAAATCCTTTCCCTCCCACCCCCGCAATGACTTTTTAATTATCAAATTACTCCCGAGCATGTTGAATTACTTAAATTTTAGTTCTTGCAGTTTCTTGCTCTTTAGGATTACATATTTGTCAGGTGTACCAATGAAGATTACTGCAAGTAATTTAAAACTCCTCTATTCGTGTTTACAATTGTTTTTGTTTTGTGGCTTTTATTGCAGTTCTAATATTAAAAGTTTGAAAGTCCTATCAGATTGTTTATAGTTACTTTAAGCCGTCTGTTTTCCAGGTAATTGCATCCCAGACACATTTCTGACTTGACTTTTATATTATAAAGTCATAATTCATAAATAGCAAATTCAGGAAATGTATTTAATCTGACCTCTGATTAAATATAAATATAGATGCCCATAAAAGCTAATCTAGGATCTGTTTCTCAATAGTAAGAGGCACTAATATTTCATGAAATTGAAAACAAAACAAACCTTTATTGCAGAGGTGGCCAATCTGAGCTGAGAAGGAGCCAGAATTTACCAGTGTATATTGCCAAAGAGCCACAGTAATAAGTTAGCAGTAGCCTTCCAATTAGCTCCCTCCGCTCCCAGTGCCTCCCACCCACCAGCAGCTCCACTGATCAGCATCTTCTCCTTTCTCCCTGCACCTCCCAGTCAGCTGTTTTGTGGCATGCAGGAGGCTCTGAGGTTGGAGGGGGAGGAGTGAGGGCATAACAGGCTCAGGGGAGGGGGCAGGAAGGGGTTGAGTGGGATCAGGGCCTGTGGCAGAGCCAGAAGTTGAGCAATGAGCACCCCCCGCACCTTGGAAAGTTGGCAAGTGTAGCTCCAGCTCCAGAGTCTGTGCCTATACAAGGAGCCGCATATTAACTTTTGAAGAGCCGCATGTGGCTCCAGAGCCACAGGTTGGCCACCCCTGCTTTATTGTATAAGTAGCATTCATATATAAATAAATTTATTGCTTCAATGGTCCCAAAATATTTTTGTTAACAAACAGTGTTTCTGTGCAGAAATGAAAACAAGCAGCAGTATTATTGTAAGAATACAATTTCTGACTTCTTTTCATTTTCATGTAGGAATGATTACTCTGTTACCTTGGAAATGAAGTGACTACCCTGCTGCTGTAAATGTAGGGCAGAAGATCAATGGTGTGGGCAGTATGGAGCTAATGAACGGGCAGTCGAGCAATGTTAATATTGCTGCTATTGCTTCGGAGGTAAGGACTACAAGCCTACAACCTCTTATTAGTCAGATATTTAAATCCATAAAATGTACAGGGTTACAAATTGCTCCCCTCCTCCCAGATTGAAACAGTGACGTTTTTTCTATCTACAAAAATACATTGTGCAGCAGAGTCTTATTCTGTGGATCATCTCTGAAATTTGACAGTTCATATTTAATTTAGTTCAAAATTTTGAGTTTTTAGAATGCATACCAGCCAGAAGCATTAATCAGCCTGTGGATTTTCCATAGGCAATAAATGCCTCTCTTCAGTTGAAAACTCTTATACAGTTACAATTTTTATTTTATACTTAACTTTTAAATATAATTTCAAGCTCAGTAAATGGATGAGGCTATGGTACACTTATGTCGATGATGCGCCTCATATCAGTTGCCTTCTCTAAAGCTTTGTCACAGTGCCTGGGTGCCTCAGTTGGAGTGCTAGAGCCTCTATGAAGCACACACTGTAGTTTTGCTTATAGTGGAACATCTCCCTTCCTGTTGCTGGTCTCAGTCCTCTTGGTGCTTGCACCCCAAGCTTTTAAGAACCTTCAAAGAGCCTCTTGATTCTTAGGTCCTGTGCATAGGCTGTATGTTACACAGACAGCAGACCCTATGGTGGGTTACTTGGTTGTCTTTTCTCATTTAACAGTTACAAAGACAGAAGAGGTACTTTTTAATGTGGATAAGCCATAGGACATTAATGCTGCTGTGCTATGTGCTTGGGAAATGGGCTCCTACCTTTGTAGTGGATTCTGGTTTAAGGGTAGGGGCATGTTATATCTTATTCAGTACCCTGTCTTTAACTTGAGGAGACCTTAGGATGTGATAGTGACAAGAAAAATGCCCCTTGCTTCCTGGATGATCAGGATGAGTCATAGGGTTCTCCATAAATATATTTCCTCAGAGATGGATGTTACTTGAGGAGAAATAACTCACCCATGTGCTTCCACTGAAAACAGTAGATTGATTTCCATCCAGAAGTCACTTTTTTTTTAGATTTCTCATACAAAGAGTCTTGGTCCTTTCTAGGTACTGGAGGACGAAGAAGATGTGGTGATGTTGTTATCATAGAGCTTCTTTTGGGCTACATCTCCCTCATAATCCATTAGGAAAATATAAGGGAAATTAGGGTCTATGTGGTGGATTCATGAATCCTTAATGTAGTTTAGAAGGCCTCCAGGATCGATCTTCAATCCTTCCCTGAAGCATGTTTTCAGGTACCATAATATCAGGAAGACTCAGAACTGTAATGGAATTGGAAATTCCAACTGGCAAAGGGAGACCTTTTAAAGAGATCACTGAAGCCAATTACCGCAATGTGAGAGAGCACATCAATGCTCTATTCCTCATCTAGACATGCATGCAGCCCTAACCCTTCTTGCCCCAAGACCCCACACCGAAAATACAAGCCGGTTACCGGGAACCTCTTCTGTTGTTTGTCCTTTCCCAAGCGCTGGCTGCCATGACTGGCTGTCTTCCTCCTGGCTTGAAAAGCACTCGTGACTGCATGCATCTAGAGATTCCGGGGTGGGCTTTGCGGTAGGCATTCCGCAGCTCCTTCATTTTAATCCTGCACTGCAGTGCATCCTGGTCATGGCCCCTTTCCATCATATCCCTTGATATCTGCCCAAAAGTATTATAATTCCTACGGCTGGAGCGCAACTGAGGCTGGATTGCTTCCTGCTCCCAAACACTGATGAGGTCCAGCACCTCACTATTGCTCCACGGTGGAGATCGCCTGGCACACGGAGGCATGATCACTTGGAAAGATTTGCTGAGAGTGCTCCATGCCTGGCTGAACAAAGAGGAAGGGGAATTTCAAAATTCCCAGAGAATTTAAAGAGGGGCGTCTGACAGTTGGTCACCTGAGGGCAGGGCAATAGAGTTCAAAGTGATGATCAGAATGGCTAGAACAGGCATTGTGGGACACTTCTGGAGGCCAGTCAGAGTGCATTAGCAGATCAGGGCATCTACACTTGCGCTGCGGTGCTCCAGTGGGGGTGCATCAAATGTTACTCCATTTGCCAAGATGGATTACCAGGAGCGCTCTAGCCACGGCATCAGAGCACTCTACAAACCTAGCCAGTGTGGAAGTGTCATGAGTTAGTGCATGGGGCTGGTTTAATGCACTCTTAACTTCTAGGGCACTGCTACATTTGTGAGTTATCTGTAAACCTGGGTTGGTTAGGAGTTGATTCTTACTAATATGGTTACACTGGTACAAACCTAGCATGGGTGCAGTTATACTGGTATAGTTTGTTTTTGCTTCCTGAACTGGAATAAGCTATACCAGTGTTAACATTTCTATACCAGTATAATGACATGTATAATGACATGTTGGTAGGGAAGTATCTGTTGTAGAGAAGTCCTTAGTGACAGCATAAGGCTCCATCATCTTCTCTGAGGAAGCTTGGTTGGGTTGGCTTCACTCTCATTGCAAATGTAAGATAGAGACTTTTTACCAAGGTCCGTTTTTTGTGAGTGTCCATTGAAAGAGATTTTATGCACCAGCCTCTGACAGAAAAACTTAATTGTGAAAAACAGTGGCAGAAATGATTGTTAATTCTAAGTATGTTTCCTCAAAAGCCACCTGTTGCACCAAGTCTACTCAACAGAGACACAGAGGGAAGTAACTGTGTGTGTGCAAAGGGCTGGAAGGAGCAATTTGGAAGTTAGGGAGGAGGATAAAAATAAGGAATACACTTGGGTGGTTTTCTGCAGTTCTGGCAAAAAAGAGTAGCTGTAAACCTAGCCAATATGTCCTGATTGCTTTGCACTGGTCCAGAGTGGCATAAAACAGCTAGAGTGTACCAGTGAATCTAGCCATAGCAGTTAAAAGGATTATTTTTTTACATTTTCAAATCACTGGAAATAAATATGTGGTCAGAGCTCTTTGACACTTTTGTTTAGTGTTATGATTTTTTTTTTAAAAAAAGCTCAAGATTTCCAGGCAAATTGTATATTAAAATGGAGTTACAATTGACAGTATAAATCAGTATTTAGGATAATTGTCAGAGATGTAATTATTCTCAAGATAAGTGTTATAAATCCAGGAAATTCAGAGTTAAGATTCAGTATAAAAATTTAAAATATGATGTCAGGTGATAGAAAAAAAAATCTAATGTCGAAAAATTTGTTTAATATAAGACCACAAACACTAAGGTTTAATCTTAATAATATTTTTTTTAAGGAGTGTTACAGGGCAGATTTAAGGTTGCTTGTTGCCCTACCACATTTCCTACCTTAACATATCTGGATTTCTTTTATGATTAAGTAAATGACTACACAAGATGCAAGTCAGTAAAGATTAGGTCAAATATCTCCAATAATTGAGATATTGCTCTCTTAGAAAGCAGTCTAAATGTACTGTGATGTATTTGGAAACTGGATACCAAGTCCAGCTTGATTTTGATATTTGTTTAGTTGCAGGGCCATAGTACAGGTTTGCACAATTAATCTTAGTTATATATTTCAGAATAAAATAACTCTATAGAGAATGCTGCCATAGATCCTGATTGTTGATAACATGGCTGTCTGTTAGGCCATTGGTGGTGCTTAACTATACAAGCACCTTTAAGTTACAAGTATAGTGGCAGTCTGTATCAGCTATTATTTTGTTTATTCAGTTACTTTTTTTTCTTCTGAATAATTTGAGTTGTATCAAAAATGGCTGATCATTCCAGGCTACTTCAGTGAAGCAGTCATTTGTTTCTATGTGCTGGTAAACCAATTAAAAAGGACTTTTAAGAAGAGATAGTTGCTGTCATTTTATACCTCACATTAATCGGAGTATTTACACATTACAAAGCATGTTTTACTATATAAGGTGAACACTGGGGTGTGGAATTAGTTACTGTAACAGTCATCATTGTGCTTTTCTGCTCTAAAAGCTCTTTAAAGTAAGCTTAAAAAATGGAGAGGACTGTATTTAAAATTTCAGCTCGGTTAGTTCACTTGGTTTCCAGGCGTTCCAGCTATATGGAAAATTAAACATTGGATTATATAACGGATTATAACCCTAACAAATGCTGCTTGCTCTGGCTTTCATGGAAAGATGTTGAGAACATCCAAACGTAGTTAGCACTTGTGCTTATGCAGCTGCTGGGACAGGTATTGCAGGATTGGTTACTAAAAGTATAATTTGAAAACAGTGAAGTTTGGCTGCCAGAGTCGTCATTGGTGATAATTCCTCAGAAAGGAAGAATCCAGCTTCACCCTCAGATCCTGCAATCTGCTGTAGACATATTGTGTCCAAGATTATTGTATAAAATATCAAATATATTTATGAAATCTAGTTGCATTTAGAAAGGACACTCATATACAGTTTATGTATCTTTTAAAAAATATTTTACTGACCATTATTTTTTACTCCACTCCCTCTCAAAAAAATCAGGAGAGAATGGGGAAAAAAGGCAGAAAACCAGAAAGACAAAGGAATGGGAGTGCTGGGGAAGGGAAAGGAGAGAAAAATTTCAGTTTCCATCCACTAGGATAGTTTGCGTATCTGATATCCAGAATCTTGATTGTAAGTAATTTTTGGAGCTCTGGTATCCTTTCAGATTTAAGACAGAAACTGATTTAGTGTCTTATTAGGATGACCAGATGTCCTGATTTTTATAGGGATAGTCCCAATTTTTGGGTCTTTTTCTTACATAGACTTCTATTACCCCCCACCCCATCCCGATTTTTCACATTTGATGTCTGGTCACTGAGTCTTATTAATTATTATTTTCAGGTTGTCTGCTAACCCAGTCACTTCAAAAGGTCTAAATACCAAAACGAAAATCAAACTTAGTTTGTAATTTCAGTGATTTTGGTGTTTAAGAGAGGAGGTAGGATCGCTGACGTAGGTAAGGACTGAGAAGATATAACTACCATTTTATTTCAATGTTAGCTCTTTCCTGAGCAGTCTTTGTATCTTTTCACCCTCTGCAGTGATTTTTTAAATCCAAGACTAGTAGAAATCATTTTTTGCCTTGAGTAAGCACGATTAAATGCCAATTCTCTCTGTGTAACTGTTGTGCTTTATGAGCCTTATCTAGAGTCCACTAAAGTCAACTGAAGTTCTCTGGTTTCAATGGCGTTTTGGTCAGGCTCTAATATGCTACATACACAAGGGTAATTTGCAGTATAAAAATGTTTCTTGGAACAAAGAGACACTTGAAAATAAACCTTTTCTTCTTGCTTTGAAAAGAGAACTGTATCTATGGTTTGTTTTTTGTTTTTTTTGACAGAAGAGTAGCAGCTCTGAATCCTTAAGTGACAAAGGTTCTGCTGAACTGAAGAAAAGCTTTGATGCAGTGGTATTCGACGTTCTCAAAGTTACACCAGAAGAATACGCTGTAAGCAATCAACAAGTTATCTTTTTGTGGGAATACTTATACTTTTGGCGCTGTTTCTTTTCCCCTGTTAACAACCTTTTACTTCCCACCTCCCCCTCACAGGGCTTCAAAAAAAAGCCCTGTGTGGTTCCTTTGGTCACAGGCGCCAGCTTCCTCTGGGCCTCAGGCTGGACAGTACAGGACATATGCTTCTGGGGGGAAATCTAAGACTGGGAGTGTGTTGGGGTCACCCTGCAGTATAACCAAGGCTGATGAGAGCCTGAGCATAATCCAACTGGCTGGCAAGCTGCAGTTACACACAAACACTCAGGTTGTAGCTTGCATGCTGGAAAGTTGTTTGTGAGCAGCCCCAGTAGGAATTTCTTCAGCAAGGCATTGTAAGGCACCCAAAGTTGCAGGTCAGGGGTGACAGCTGCTTATTAGTCTGGATTGTACCCAGGTATGTTAGAGAAAGGTGGTTTTATTATTTAAAGCATTGGACTTGAGATCTGTGTTGTGTTAAGAACATAAGAATGGCCATATCGGGTCCGACCAATGGTCCATATAAACTAGTTTCCTGTCTTCTGACGGTGTCCAATGCCAGCCACTTCAGTGAGAATGAACAGAAAAGGGGTAATGTTGAGTGGTTCAGTCCCACCTTCTGGCAGTTGGAAGTGTAGGACACCTGAGGCATGGAGTTGTCTCTGACCGTCCTGGCTAATAGTCATTGATGAACTTATCCTCCATGAACTTATCTAGGTGTTTTGGGTTTTTTTAATCTGGTTATATTTGTGGCCTTAACATCCATCCTATGGCAGAGAGTTACACAAGTTCACTGTGCGTTGTGCGAAGAGGTACTTCCTTTTGTTTGTTTTAAACCTGCTCCCTATTAATTTAATCCTTAGTTCTTGTGTTATGTGAAAGGGGAAATAACACTCCATATTAACTTTCTCTCTGCCATTCATGTTTAATAGACCTCGTCAGACCTTCCCTTAGGGCAGGTCTACACTAGAAGCATTACATCAGTTCATCTGTGCCGTCTGGTGAAGATGCTCTGTGCTGATGGGAGAGTGTCTCCTGCTGATGTAGTGCGAGTGTGGACAGCGCTTAGGTTGCATCACACAGCAGGGTAACCTTTTCACACTCCTGACTTATGCAACTTAGATCTACAATACCACTTAAATCGAACTGCTTTTAGTCATTTTCTGAATTGAACAGTCCCAGTCTTTTTAATCTCTCCTCATATGGAAGCTGTTCCATAGTCCTAATAATTTTTGTTGCCTTGGGCAAGTCACCTTTACTTTGTCTCAGTTTCTCATTTGTAAATGGTTTATAATATTTGAGAAGTAACATCATTTGAGCAAGATTAGCTCCAGGTTTTAGCTCCTCATTGTGAAACTGGTAGAATTCCCTTAAGTCATGAGGATTGGTGGCCTTTAAGGGCCGCAATAGTGGTATAGAGTTTTCAAACTTTTTTTCTGGCGACCCAGTTGAAGAAAATTGTTAATGCCCACAATACAACGGAGCTGGGGAGGAGGAGTTTAGCGTGTGGGAGGGCCTTGAACTGAGGCAGGGGTGAGGGCTGTGCGATGGGGCCATGGATGAGGGGTTTTGGATGCAGGGGGGGCTCTGTGTTTTGAGGGGGACTCAGGGCTGTGGCAGGGGGTTGGAGTGAGGGAGAAGGTTAGGGCTCTGAGCTGGGGGTGCAGGCTCTGAGGTAGAGCCGGGGATGAGGGATTTGAGGTGCAGGAAGGGACTCTGGGTTGGAGGAGTGGGGGCTTTGGGGTAGGGCATTGGGGCACGGGTTTACCTCAGGTGATTCTCAGTCAGTGGTGCAGCTGGGGGTGCTAAGGCAGGCTTCCTGCCTGTTCTGGCACTGCGGGCTGCACTGCACTCTGGAAGCGGCCAGCAGCAGGTCCAGCTCCTAGGTGGAGGCATACAGTTCTCACCTGCAGGTACCCCCTCCCCAAATTCCCATTGGCTGGCTCACAGAGCTTAGGAGCTGGACCTGCTGCTGGCCACTTCCGGGGTGCAGTGTGGTGTCAGAACAGGTAGGGACTAGCCTGCCTTAGCTGGGCAGCACCACCCAGTCAGTAGTGCTGACCAGAGCTGCCGCAACTCAGTGCCCTACATTCTGTAAACCAGTACTGGGTCATGACCTGCAGTGTAAAATCCACTGGTATAGACTGTAAGCTGATTATCCTCTTTATAATGGCCTTTTCTACTAATGCTTCAGTTAGTTTCTTCTGCTCTATAGTTGATGCAGGAACTCCCTGTTAGACCATGCATCTGCATTAGCTCAGTTCTTCTGGAGATGCTCATGTATCCTTATGACACTTATCCATACTTTTCTGGTCTTATGCTAAGGAACTGAGGTCTGTCTGTCTAGTACAAATGCCTAAATTCCTTTTGAGAAGATTGCCTTGAATGCTCCAACATGCTGTGCAGTGCGTCAGTACTATTTTTGAGGGAGAAGTTTTTGGTGCTTTTCATAATACTCTGGTTCCTACCCTGCCATGTCAGTTTCTGCTTATATATGCCAGACTTTATTTTGATATGTGTTTTTATTTAGTTTGGTTTGGTTGTTGAGACTTCAGTATCTGTCCCGGTAGTGAAGCACGGTATTTTTCTCCAATGTGTGACTCGGGTGGTCCAGCATATTGGTTTTGGGGATTTCAGGTTTCTTAACATATTGAGGTTACTTGGTGTCCTCAGCATTGGGAGGATCTTTTATCAGTTTCACTGACTGGGTCTGATGGGGTTTTTATGCTTCGTACCTGTCTTTCAGATATGTTTTTGAGGAAGGAAATAATGACTTTAGTGGCTGTCCTCAGAGTCCTTATTACAATTGCAGACCTGAGGAGATTGTGGAAGGAACTTATTGCCACATCCCCTTTTATAGCCTTACCCTCAGAACATTTGGGAATAATGAGGAGAAAGAGCAGGAAGGCATGTGAAAGCATTCCAATGACACTTCTATGAAATGTTACTTGGGGTATGAATGTATAGAGCCCATCTCAAACTGTGGGTACAGGTGAGTAAATCTCTCTTTCTGTTTGTGTATGGGCCGAGCGAGTCCCATTATGATGAGAATCTGGGAATATCACACAAAACCTGGGCATGTTAATACAGAACTTCTCATTCGTTTAAATTACAATAAAGAGCTGAATATCCTGTACCTGTCAGAAGCAGTGCAAAGGCTTGGGGGAGTCTCAAGAGTAATGGAAGAGCTGAGGGAGAGGGATGGAATCAGAGAGTGAACCTGTTGGGTTTGGGTGGGAGGTTTTCCTTTTAGGGGGGTCGGGGGGAGGGAATTGTTAGGGAGTTGGGAAGCCTAACCCATGCAGACCCTGGTTGACCCCAAGCCTCTCCCATTCAGTCAGACATGTCTGCCCTTCTCAACACAACTCTCATTCTCCTTGGGTCTCTGCAGTCCCCTGCCCCAGGCTTAACACTATCACCCTACTAGCTCCTGAGTCCCTGCTCCAGTCTGTCCCCTCCACTAGCCATTCTGAATCCCAGTCTCTGACCCCCCAGCAGCCCTGTGTGCCCTTTTCTGTCCTAACCTGGCTCTGCGGGTAGGGTGCTGTGATGAACTCTACTCCAGGGGGAATTCTGCGGTAGTGGACATAGAATTTTGTATTTTTCCTGCATAAAAACATTTTGCCTAAGTGATGCAGTTCTTTCTTTTGCCCACTTGAGGCCGCTGTGGCGCTAGAAGAGCCGGTGTGACTGCAGCTGGCTGTTCTGGCATCATAGCGCCCTCTGGTGGGAAAAAGGCAGAACTGCAGAACTTCTTAGGCAAAATGTTTTTTATGTAAGGAAAATACAAAATTATGTGAGAGAGATGGATTCTCTGTGTTCCCAGATGCACAGAATTTCCCCATGAGTAACCCAACTTTGGGGGGTATTTTTCCACCAATTTGCTGGGCAATACTATGACCAAAAGGACTGTATATAAATGAATCCGGCATCTCTTATTGCTTTGGCTTGACTGGCTGGCAGATGGAAGGCTATTTCAAGGTTCATTTATCTTGGGTAAGGTTGCCACCAATGTCTCCTCAGTTGTTTCCAATGGAGATATCTGTATAATACATATGTGCAAAATGTTGTTGTTTTGAATTTAGCCTCAAGAGGGAATCCTGTATGTAGCTCTCTGTTCCAGAACTTGTTTCCACGGTAAGGAGAGACCAAACTCTCCCACCCACTTCATTTTTCCAGATGTCCTTTTTTTCCCACTTGACTGCTTTATTTACTTTAATGGAAATTTATTTAATTGTTGTCTCTTGTAGACTTGAATGTTTTGTGCACTGTTGGATGTTTAAGAGGAACCTTGCTCCTCTTTTGTATTTGTGAATTAGAATTTTTTTTTAAAAAAACAAAACTTTCAACACATTGGTGGTCTTTGTTGCTGGTGCAAGTTATTGACTTTTTTTACTCTTCAGGAGTAAAAATCGTTCACAGATAATATCTTTAGGAAAAGGTAAACCACTTAATTCTTGCTTCTCAATATTTTATTATATTCCTGGAATTTCACTGGCCTCCCTAGCTCCCCATAGTATTTAGATATTATCTTTTACAATTATCTTCATTCTTGCACCTATCTTTCATTTTTTCTTGGAGGTATTTTTGATTGTGTTGATGATTTTGCATGGGCTGTCATCATGGATGCATCACTTCCTGTGCAATCCAAACAACTAGAACATTTGAAGGGGGAAATATCTTTATTTAGAAGTAGGTGGTATATGATGGATTATTAAATCTTAATACTTCAGGGAGAACTGTTACCCTGGAGCTAAGATCCAGGAGTTGAGAATTTTGCACAACAGATAGCTTTAGAGAAACTGAATTGCAGGGAATTAATTTACTCTTCACTTCACAGATGTGTTGTGAAGATAAATTTGTTTGTTTGATATTAGGCTGATGAATGCCTTAGAAAAGTCTCTTTACATTTTAAAAAAAACTCAGCTAAATATTTTTTTTTAAAAAAAACATGTCCCTCAGTGCTGTATTTTTCTCAATTCTATACACTCTGCTGTTTGGCATTCCAAGCCCAGCTACATACGATACCATAGTGCCTTCCCTAACCTATGATACTCTACATGAAGGAAATAATGGTTTGGTTTTGGAATCTGGGGTCTGGAACATAAATTGTCATTACGCTTACATATTCAGACTAGCTGGCAAGGCTGAACGGAGCTCCGTTGACTAACTCCTGTTCAATCAGTAGAGAATGATATTGAGCAGCAATGAGGTATGTCAGTTTAGCCTGTCTGCAGAATTTAGATCACCATCAGCGAGCGAGATACAAAGATATTCTTTGTCCTGTTTTATATTTCACAGCACTTCAAAGCCACCAAGTCAGCACTAGTAAGAAAAACCATTAATTTGCATTAAGGTTTTAATATGCTCTTTTGAGCCAGAATCTTAACATTGCTTAAAAATCCTTATTACAGTATTTTTCCATTACTCAAATTATTCTCCAAACTGGACAGATGTTCATTTTGTTAAATGGAGTTTTCGCTAAAGCTTCTAAATTGAGGTTAAATGTTCTGCAATTGTAGTCCAGTTTACTGTCCTGTGAATAACTTTCCTTTTTGCCGACAAACTTTGAATATGCAAAAAAAATCATTTTTTTTCTAATGAGACAAATCTTCACTTTAGGGTTCATGTGTGTATGAATAAGCTTGAAGTACTCCATAGCTGAAATTCTGCACTGTTAACTGAGCAACCAGGAGGAGTCATATCTGCTTACTGGTGGAGGCATTAAATTGATGTAATTTCTCTTCTGGTGTTAGGTTATTTGTATGATATCCTATTCTACTTATTCTCACCGAGATGGGAAAACAGATAAATTCGCAAAAAAACTCTCAAAAACAAACTTATTTTTATTCCTGTAGAGCAGTGGTCTTCAAAGTGGGGTGCACAAGACACCCCACCCCGCCCCGGGGGGTGCGCGAGCCCCCAGCGCCGCCACTGATTCTGCCTAGGAAACCACTGAACTTACAAGTGGTCTATTTTTGTCCTGCCGAAATGCTGCCACAGAAAGCAGAAGCTTTCTTTTTGGCGGCATTTCGCCGGACATACCCTGAAGGCCGCGAGTAGAGGTGGGAGAGTGAAAAGGGGCCGCAGTGGAAAAACTTTGAAGACTGCTGTTGTAGAGAAACCCATCCTCATCTCTCTTCATACTTTGTTTTACTACTTTTCTTTTAATTGTCCAATTCCATTTGGGTTTCCATTTATCCCGTCTGCTTCCCATGTTGCTACAGGAAGGCTATATAATGAAACAGTAGCTATCAGATTTTCAACTGGGCACACTGATGTTAATGATAAAAGGGCAAAAAGATACTGTATGCAAGAAGATCTGTTGAGATTTATAACACCCCTGGTTCAATCAGTGCCAGAACTGATGAAAACAATAAAATGAACTCGGTAAATATCTCTGAACATAAAACCGCGTCCACATTATCAGAGAAGACATAAGCCGAATGCAACAATCACTATACTAAGACATGCTATGTGATAAAATACCTGATTTTTTTTGTTTCCAATTTGATACTTCCTGTACGCCTATAGTAGAGACTACTACAGCAAGCTTGGAGAGTGGGGAGGCTGAGTCCTGTTGCAGTTACCAGTCATAGGTAACAAATTACTTGCAAAGGGACAGGAAATTTTTGAAGTAGTGAGCCAGGTGAGGGATGTGGACTATGAAATACTTTTGATGTAGAAAGAAAAGGCAAGATATGATGTACATTTATTAAAACCTCAGAGGAATAGGAAAATAGTGTTGAACCTACTGTAACTCCTCACTTAACATTGTAGTTTTGTTCCTGAAAAATGCTACTTTAAGCGAAATGATGTTAAGTGAATCCTATTTCCCCATAAGAATTAATATAAATGTGGGGGGTTAGGTTCCAGGGAAACTTCTTTTGCAAGACAAAAGACTATATTACACATGCACACACATGCACACTGTAAGTTTTAAGCAGTTTAATACTGTACACAGCAATGAAGATTGTGAAGCTTAGTTGAGGTGATTAAGTCAGAGGGTGGGATATTTCACAGGGAATGCCTTACTGCTAAATGAAGAACAAGCACTGGGCTGAGCCCTCAAAGAGTAACACATTGTTAATGTAGCCTCACACTCTACAAGGCAGCACAAATAGCGGGAGGGGAGACAGCATGGCAGAGAGAGATGTGCATTGCCCCTTAAGAGTGGGCTCAGCATATTTAAAGTACATTGCCTTTTTAGGTAGATCAGCAAGTTGAGTTCACAGCTGCTGCCAGCAAACTCCCTCTGTCCTGAGCTTTGTCGTGTTCCCCACTAAGTATGTGGTGATGATCAAAAGGGGTAAAGGAATGGAGGACATTAGCACCTCTTTCTCTGTGCCACCGTACAACAAGCAGGAGGCTCCTGGGAGCAGCTCCAAGGCAGAAGGCAGGAGCAGCACACGGCATTGCAGAGAGAGACATCTGAACTGCTGGCAATTGATAGGCTGCTGGGTGGCTGCCACAGAGGGAACTTACGGGAGTGGGGAGCTGATGGGGTGCTGCTGGTCCACCCTGGTTCCAAGCCCTCACCAGCTAGCCCCAATGGGCTGCTCTTTCTGCAAGCAGTGGACAAAGCAAGTGGCTGCCAAACAATGTTACAAAGGAGCATTGCACAACTTTAAATGAGCATGTTCTCTAATTGATCATCAATATAACAAGAAAACAGTGTTAACTGGGATGACTTTAAGTGAGGAGTTGCTGTACTGAACAGGAGGTAGTAATGTCTCTAGCTACCAGGCGAAGACCATAATCTTGTGCTCTTAGAGGAAAATATCTCCAATGCACAGATGATGCAAAGAGATGAATTTGGTAAGTGTCTTCACTACCACAGCTGGAAAGCCTAATCCTGCTGATCTTTGGATCCTGATCAAATCATGTTAGCAGTGTACATTCTGTATACCACAGAGAATGAGAGAGGCAACAAAACGGAAGCTGGAGAGTATTGGGTTTAAGCATGGTAAGAGTCTCAAAGTGGTGCAGTCCATTTGATCTAGTACCAAAACCAGATATGCTAGTGTTCTGTTTTGTACTGGATTACATGCTAGTTGGCCCTGACAAAACCAAAGTCATAGATATTTTTTTTTTTTTTTTTTTTTAGAGGGCTTTTGGCCAATATCCTTAGGACCTGAAACCAAAGAGAAAATGGCAGTTGCAACTCTCTTTGGCCGTACAATTTTCATACGCTTCCTGTGATGGGATTCACTCTATCCAGGCCACCCCTCCATTGGTGTAAGCTTCCTTATGCAGTTTAAGCCAGCGGAGATAGTTGGAGTAGCCCAGCCTGCTGCTCCAACTTCCAGTGGGACTGAGTGACCAAGGGTCAGAGAGCTGCAACCAGTGCCTGGAAGTTGCCAGTCTCTGCTATATCTAAGAGCAGATCAAATATAGGGGGGAATTGGGCCCCCAGAGTATGAATGGGGGAAAATATTTTACATTTTCTTAGGATTTTATATTTTCTTAGGATTTTGTTTCACCAAGTTTTTTGTTTCATGAAAACTAGCAAGACTGTGGAATTTCCAAACATGAGCAACAGGAGGCATCCTTCTATTATAAAGAATAGAATTGTATTATAATGACAAAAGCTTTGGAATAAAATTGGTGAGCAAATAAGCACAATTCCCAGAGAGGAACTTTTAATCCCTCAGTGTAACTTTTGGGCGTTAGGATAGAACTATAACAGATGCTATGCTTAACAGAAGCCTTACTATTACTTTAGTGACAGAAAGCATTTTGGCAATTAGGATAGACAACATTAAGACAAGTTAGAAGCCAGGAATACTCTTCATGATAAATAAGAGTTATGAACCAAATTACAAAGCACTGCTTTCAGAATTTACAGCATCCCAAGGAAGTATAGGGTGTTGTGAATATTCATCTGTAACCAAAATCTAGACTTTCATTTTACATTACAGCCATCAGTTTTAGTCCATCATCCATTCTAAAACCATTTTCTGCATAATCAGAGACCGATTCATAACAGCTGAGTTCTTTTTCATGACCTCGCATAGCAGGCAACAAAGTCAATTGGAAACTGAAATGCTATAGTTCTTTCTGGCAGGGTGCCCTGTCTGTGGAGCTCAGATACTTCTCTGCTTCAAAGACAACACACAACAATTCCTTAAATTTCTCTTCAAAACCAGCTGAGAGGGTTACCAGCAAGGACAGAAATTATAAAATCTGCGGCTATGCTGCTTTTAACTATTCTGGAAGAAATCGGCTTTGCCTGAAAGCAGTTGAACTAATTTGAAATAAAGATGTTTGACCAAGTAGGATATTTTGGGCTGCCTTCATCACACAGTAAAAAATGATCTAGTTGTCTTCAGCCACCTTTACAGATAAACATTAAGTGGACAGAGTTCCTGTACCACACGATCCTTTAAACTCAAGGCATGTCTCAGCCATGGAAGAAAAGAACACTACCTACACTATCCAACTGATTTGAAATTTAGCAGCTCTAGTTTATCAAGCTGTTAAGAAGGCAGCTTGGGAATTAATAATTATTTTATAGTAACTTTAAAAGTGATCTTGGGTACTTTCTGGTGTTGATATATCTATAAATAACAGACTAAAATTGGCTGACAAACTGTTGTCCAACTAGCTGCATAGTAGTGTATCGATAATACAGGGACACTTGAGTTTTAAAAAAGTAAAACTGGGACTCTTGGTTTGAAAAGTCTGTAGTTGATTTATTGTTGATGTGCATAAAAAGAAGTATCTATTCAAACACATGCCTCTTTGTGTGTGTGTAATCTGTAGTTTCATGTAAAAATCAGTGTAACTAGAGTTTAGTCTCACACTTATGCCTGTAAAGCTCTCTTAAAAATCAAATCATACTTTTTAAGAAGTGGTTTGTTAGATTTTTATAATAAACATGGTCAGTTGAACTCCCAGTGCTTACCCGAAATCAGTATTTGGAGGAAGAGCAGCTAAGCCCAGACAAGAGTGAGAGAGTACTGTTTGTAAAAGGGAAGTACCTCAAAGGACTTCTTGCTTCTATAACATTCCCACTGTTGGTGGCATCTGCTTTGAGATTGTCAAGTCGTCTACAGCCTTGGAGTTCTTTTATACACAGTTTTGTTGGATGGCAAAATAGCCATGGTGGCAAAAATGGCCACCTCCTTCTGTGGCAGGCAAGGAGATTGTGGTCAGTCCACTGGTTACAGAGCTTGCCACAGGGATTCACACACTGGTGATATGCCATGTCAGTCCCAGGATATTAGAGAGAAAAGGAGGATGAGATAATATTTATTTTTTATTGGACCAACTTCTGTTGGTGGGATAGACAAGCTTTTGAGCCAGGCAGAGCTGCTCTTGAGCACAGGAGATGGAGTTTTCAAGACAAAGACAATATGAAACTCTCTGCCTGAAAAGAGATCAGAGATTACCGTGGAATTCAATGTTAAAAACTAAATACAAAACCCATCTCTGTCGGTAGTTCTTTTCTCACAGAAACATAACTCCTTTTGTCACCTTTTCTAAAAACACAAACAAAAAAGCAAACCACTGTTTATTAATTCTAACTGATGGGAAGAAAGACAGTTCTTTTGTTTTTAATTTTTGGCATATAAACTGATGCTATGGTGAGGGATGCCATATAAGAACTTTATAGAGACAGGAAAAATTGACTTTTGTCGCCTGTGCCCTTGGAACACTGGAACCCTTCAGCTTTGTGGTTCGCATGCTACAAACATGAGAAATGACACATGACTGATTAATAAGATGCAGAAATGTTTTAAAAGGTGCACATATAATGATCAGAGAAGGCTGTTTGGAGCATTGAGAGAAACTGAGTTTGTGAAGAATTGTAAGTGCTTTCTTGGCAATTTTTAGAAGTCTTTCTGTTTTTGACCTGATAGCTTGTTTTAAATCATGACTCTCATAAACAAATGCAGGATTTGGTTCATAAGAATAGCATACTTGCTTATAGACAGGACTTTGTTTATTTGAACAAATGTAAAATACTGACTATTGGTTTATACTTTGGATATGCAGCATGTCTTAATGGTAATAACAAAGATATTTGTTGGTAACAGATTCATAATAGCTGATATTTTCAGCATGCTTATAGTGAATCAACAAAATACAACAGAATAAAACAAGTACAGTTGGCACCTTATAACCATGTAGGATTTTAAACTGACAGAAAATTAATTTTGAATGTAATGTATGACTTTGTATTTCAGGGTCAGATAACACTAATGGATGTCCCAGTATTTAAAGCTATTCAGCCGGAGGTGAGTAGTTCATGGGTTTCGTTTTCAATCTTAAATGAAAAGGGTCAAGATCTTGTGATGTCAACCAACAAACATAAATTCTGGAACTGGATAATATGTATGCTCAATTATCCTGAGTTTCCATTTCTTTGAAGCAGATGGCTTTAAAACATCATGAGGATATCTGAATCTAATAATGGTGTATTTGGGGAAAACTGTTTGGAATTTAAATACAATCAAGTAATGATAAAACAAAGTCTCTCTCTGTTTCTTTTGCAGTGTTTCTGAATGTTAAACATCTGGTTGAATATACATCATAATACTTTAAAAGTTCCAACTTTTCTTACTAGTTGAAAGACATTTGTTATATTGATGATATATTGTCTTTGGACCTAAATGACAATAAATGTGATCATAGTACACTTTTTGTACATTGATTGTATACTGATAGGCCCATATGACTTTTCAATGTTTGTTTACATTTTCCATACAACAAGTGAGCTATATAGCCTGTCTTATTGCTAGCTCTCTAATTTTATATAGAATAACCCATACACCTGAATGTAAATGAAGTAGGCGATGAAAAGAAAATAGTGGAAAGAAGTATAAGTAGTTCCCAAAAAACATACATCAGCAGCTGAGTGCTTCATTCTTTTTTCTCCCCAAAGCACATAAAGAGAGTGAGGATTATAGTATTGTTCTGTCCTGTCTGATAGAAGTGTAGAATAATGGGATGCCTTCCATATGGTGAACCGCTCTCTCTTTCCCATAAACCCACTCTGTGGTGCTGAAAAGTGTCTGCCTGGACCAATTGGGATGTGGCCCAAAAGAAGGTGATGGGAAGAGACTGAGTGATGCTACCATTTCCACTACAGATGCAGCATGTGAGCATAAGGAGCTTTTATGTCTAAGACTATCGGAGTAGTCATCAGAATTCTTCTGCCACTGGCCATTTAGTATCAGATGTTTAGCTCTGCATTTAATATAGCATAGCCCATTGTTGGTACTATTTTCATCTGTTGTTGCTTTGTGCCAGTGCTGTCTCATGCAGTTACTCCATCACCTAACTTGTCGTCTTTTAATTTAACCTAATTTCTGGGCCACTTTATCTAATTTGGCTTATTTTCTGATTAGTGGTGTGTTTCATTTCTGTCTGTGGGAATTGTGGTTGATTTTACACTAGATTAATTACAGTGACAGCTGAATGCACTTCCCAACTGTCCTGGGGTTTGTGGGACTGTTATGCTTTGACTCGCAAAATCCCCTGTCCTGGTTGAAGTGGGGGCTGAGCAGTACTGTAATCCCACACACCACCGGCCATTGGTGCCTGGAGCAGGGAGCCGAGCTCAGGCATCACTGGGGACAGGAGCGGTAGAAGCCATTTGTGTGGAACAGGCTCACTCTGCAACTCTCTATCCACCCTGTGTGGCTATGACACAAGTCCCCCTTCTCACATTGGTACCTTCTTTGCCTTTTGTCAGATCTGCAGTGAAAGTGTTTTTAAAATCCGTGCCTTGCATGGTGACAGGTTTCAAAGTAGTAGTTGTGTTAGTCTGTATCCACAAAAAGAATGAGGAGTACTTGTGGCACCTTAGAGACTAACCAATGTATTTGGGCATAAGTTTTTATGGGCTAGAACCCACTTTATCAGATGCATAGAGTGGAACATACAGTAGGAAATATATATATTTTCCTACTGTATGTTCCACTCTACTGTGTGTGTATGTACGTATATATGTGTACGCGCGCGTGTGTGTGTATGTGTGTGTGTGTGTGTATGTGTGTATATATATATATATACATACACACACACACACACACACACACACACACACACACACACACACACACACCATGAAAAGGTGGAGGTTCATACCAACTTTAAGTGGCTTAATCAATTAAGGTGAGTTATCAGCAGGAGGGGAAAAAAACTTAACTGCTTTTCATTGAAACTTTGGGTCCTTATAACTTCAGTTATTTAATACAATGAATTATAAATGATCAAGATAACTACTGCTACAGCTATCTATACCAGTGAGTTTTAAACTTTTTGTAGTGTGTTTAGTTCCTTTATCTGGATTCTGACTAGGTTAGATTAAAAAGTTTTGAATAATTTGGATGAGACAACACAGGAGAGATTATAGTTGGTATTGGTTACTACTAACTATAACGTTGCATAATTTCCATTATTAACACCTATTTTAACTCGCTCTGATTCGCTAAAACTTTCACCTTTCTGGCTGAAATATTTTTCATACTTGGCTTCTGCCCCAGTCTTTCCCTACCTTAGGCCTTGATTGCACTAGAAAACTGAACCTTTGTTAAAAATAACAATGTTATAGGTTCAATTGAACTGGTATAGAAAACCATCTAAAAGCCAGTGTAAAGCAAATAGTTTTTAATACCATTCAAGAAATCTCAGTCATTCTTTCTAAAATGGTGTTGAAAATGAGGTTGAAATGGTACTTAAACAGTTTTGCTATCAATTCAGAAGGACATCTTGCTTAAAAACATTTTCTGTAATGGTTTCATTTCTTAATGTAGATTGTGCTGTAGATTCTCCAGGCAACTTGGTTTATTTCAAAGCTGAATCAGGTTCCTTACTCCAGTGTTGGGAAATTTCCACATGACTAGCATGTACTGACAAAAACTGTGATCCTTTTCTATAAAAATTGGAGTACCCTGGTGCGTTTTAGAATGAAGATTTAGTACTATTTGAGTTGGAATTGTATGTTTGATGCAGCATAGCTGGATATTTGGCCTGATACTGCTTTGGATACCTCTACTAATGTGAGTGGAACTGATAAAATGAGAGCCTCCATTTTTTATTTTAACTCATTTTGTAGGTATTCAGTGAGGCCAGTTCTTGAACACAACAGGACTGTTCTGATTCCGACTTTTGATGCACAAGATGTCCTTTTAAACCATCACAAGCCAGTCATAGGAAGCAATTTTATATCCATGATTCTCATTTTTTTTAAATTTCCAGGTAAATAAGACAGATATTACTGATTTTATTAAATTTTAGGAAGTTTGCTGTCATGCTGGAGAATGTGACCCCTTATAGGGGACATTTTTCATGATATTACAGCATTTGCATGAATTAATGTATTTCATTTGGCTGTTTAAAGTTGTGTATCTTTGTCCTCTTCATGTCCACCACACTATGATGGATAGTTCCTGTTCTTTGAAAAGCTTGAGGCAGATCATACCTTACAGTTGTTCAGAGGGTTAGGACCACTTCTTTTGAAGCCTTCTCAACATTCTGTCTTCGTATAGCACAAAGAGAAGCACTTTTGTCTTCCTTTGATGCAGATCTTTTTCAACCAAATCCAGAGTTTTTCTTCAGTTTGGTTTTGTCACTCCTCCCCCAAATTTAGTTTTATTAATTTTAATGGAGAGCTTTTGAGGTGGCACTACATTGGTCCTAGCTCTCTCTGCTCAAGCATAAAGATGATGAATCTAACAAAAACAGCGAACAGGACCAGCAAGCTTGCTCAGGCAGAAGATTCCCCTGATACCTGGGGACAGGCTATGTTCCAGCACACACTTCTCAGGAGTCCAGCCCTTCGGTTGGCATGTCAACTGGAACTCTGTCCAGTGGAAGAGAAGGCAGAAGCCAGGAAGGCTCTCATATTTCCTGTATCCTCAACTAGATCAATCATTGATAGCCTGCCCAGAGAGCACTTATTCAGTAGCTGAGCTGATTTGCACACCCCTTCCCTCAATTGCAGTTGGGGACAAGTACTATGGCACATCCAATAAACATCATATCCTTAGCACTCCCATTCATTCAGCATACCCCAACCTCACTCGTCCAGTAGGCAGTTAAATATTTCACCTTACTGGCAATTCTGTTTCTTGACTCTCAGCAAATGTTTCTCAGGATACGTGATTTAATGTCACTAGAGTGGCAAGCTATACTCCTTTCCACTTACAAATTATGCATGGGACAGTTTTCACTTCACTCATAAATATAACTCTCTAGTGGACCATCAATTCAGCCCTCTTAAAACCTAGGGGATTGGCAGTCTTCTTGAGGGCTCTGCAATGTAGGATGCCATCCTCAGATTCTGCAAAAACTGTTAGGGCTGGCCTACAGTATGAGGGGTTGTCGACCTCAGATACGCAACTTCAGCTATGTGAATAAGGTAGCTGAAGTCGGCGCATCTTAGGCTGACTTACGTGTCGTTCTCATGGAGAGACGAGATGCGATAAATTGATTGCCAAAAGATTGATCACTACCTGCCATCCGGCAGATAGTGAAGACATACCCTGTGAAGTGAGCCTGGGTGGCCTCCCTCCGAGCCAGAGGGGAAAGAAACACTCTTGCAGCCGGAGTGGGTGGGCTCAGACCAAGCTGGCCCTGCCCCCAGGAAGGGGAAGGGCGGGACAGGAAGTATAAATGGCAGGGCCCTTTGCTCAGTCAGGGCAGCAGCAGGGAGGGAGACAGACACAGACCGCTGGTTGCTCCCTTCCCACCCTGCTGCCAAGCCAGGGGAGGCCCTGGGCCCAGGGAACCCTGATCTAGGGGAAGGACTGGAATTTCCAGACTTGCTTGCCGCTGAGTACTTCGAGGGACTCCTGTAGCCCTGCAGTGACCCGTGGCCAATGGAGGCGGACGCTGCGGGGGAACCAGAGCGGCTAGCAGCTGAGTGCCCCAGGGAACTGCTGGAGCCCAGCAGTGACCCTTGGCTGACGGAGGCGGACACTGAGGGGGAACCGGAGCTGCCCACGGCAGACAACCCTGACTTCTGCTGGTGCCCCCTTGCCTGTGAGGTGCACCCTAAACCCTAGCTGGTGCTCCCCGGCCTGAGGGGTGCGCTACTGACTCTTGACGGCCCACCTCCCGACCCTAATTCCTCTGTGACTGGGAGGTGTGTCCAAGGCCTTGCAGCGAGGCAGTAGCTCCTCACCGCCACCCAGTGGCTCAGAGGACCTACTGACCCTTGTACACCTTAAGAAAGAAACTCCTGGTATCGGCCAGTCTCCTCCTTTCTCGTATACCAGACCCAAAGGAAAAAGAACAACAAACCAAAGACAAAAAGCCTAATGGTATTCTGAGCTTGAATTCCCAGTTCAGCCTTGATCTGTCAGCACCAATAAGCACTTGTACTGCAGAAGGAAAAATGAAAAAGATGAAGCAGCTTTTTATGTTCTTAATCTTTCATTCTTTTCCCTGTCCTATCAAACTTGCACATTGAAGTGGAAGAAATCAGAATTAAGAACATTTCAGGCTGTTTCCATCCATCTTCATATGATTTTTCAGTAGAAAAAGAGGACAGTTCCTTCATCTAACCCAGGTGAAGCAGAGGAAATGAGGAATAGCTTTAGGGTGACCAGATGTCCTGATTTTATAGGGACAGTCCTGATTTTTGGGTCTCTTTCTTATATGGGCTTCTGTTACCCGCCCTCCCCCCGTTCTGATTTTTCATACTTGCTGCCTGGTCACCTAAATAGCTTCCACAGCTATTCAAAACCTTGGAAATTCAGTCTGATGCTGCAGGGGAAAAGGAATCTGTTAAGTATGACAAGCAAGAAGCCTGCTTTTTTTTTTTTTAAAAAAAAAAAAGCAAAACCAATAACAGGTAAATCTAGAAGCTCTAGCCTCTGCCAAATGTGAAGACTGTAACTTAGACCAAACAAGATGCACTGCCTTCTCTTGTTCAGGATATGTGATTCCTCATCAGAGAGAGAGAGTGAATTTCTTCCTAAGTCTCCCTTATCAGTAGGAGAAATGAATGATGATCTTTAAGATGGAGCATCAAAACCTTTTGTAAGCCTTAAGAACAGGGAGTAGTAATGGCACCTTAGAGGCTAAAGCCAAATGGATTTTAACCCACGAAAGCTTATACCCAAATAAATTTGTTAGTGTCTCAGCCGCCACAAGTACTCCTTGTTCTTTGTGCTGATACAAACTAACATGGCTACCACTCTGAAACCTTGTAAGCCTTGAGATCCTTGGCTCAGTCACCATCCTGAACCATCCTGGCCTGGACTTTAATGAGCTTATACTAGGGGTGGACAAACTACGGCCCATGGGACCATCCTGTCTGGCCCCTGAGTTCCCAGCCAGGGAGGCTCCCTCCATCTCCTGCCTTCTCCCCTCTCCCTTAGCCGCTACTGCCAGGCAGTGCTGCAGCAGTGTTGCTGTCTCCAGTGTGGCCTGAGTTCCTGATGCTCTGAGTGTCCTGGTAAAGGGGCGGGGCTGCAAGCTCCTGCCGGGCAACGTGTCTGCCTCTGGTGGGCCGTATGGCCACCAGACATGCAGCTCTGAGCAGCACGGTAAGGGGGCAGGGCAGTTGGATAAGGGGCAGGGAGTCCCGGGCGGGGGGGGGAGGGAGTCAAGGGACAGGGAGTAGGGGCAGTTGGATGGAGTGGAGGTTTGGGGAGGGGTGGTCAGGGGAGAGAGAACAGGGGGCATTGGATATGCCTAAAGGTCTGTCGGGGGAGGGAGTATGGATAGGGGTTGGGGCAGTCAGAGGCCAGAGAGCAGGAGGGTTGGGTAGGGGGAGAGATCCTGGGGGAGCAGTTAGGATGGAAGTCTTGGGAGGGGTGGTAATGGGGACAAGGAGCAGGGGGGGTTGAGTAGGGGGCAGGGTCCAGGGGGCAGTTAGGAATGGGAGGGTCCCTGGAAGGTGCAGTCAAGGGACGAGGAGCGGCAGCGGGGGGTGTTGGATGGGTTGGGAATTCTGAGGGGGGCAGTCGAGGGGTGGGAAGTGGGTGGGGTTTGGATGAGGAGGGGCAGGCTGTTTGGGGAGGTTTGGCCCTCCCTACCCGGCCCTCCATACAATTTTGCAGCCCTGATGTGGCCCTCAGGCCAAAAAGTTTGCCCACACTTGGCTTATACTCTACTTTTAAGGTCAAAAGGCTAAGGCCATGTCTACACTACTGGCTGGATCGGCGGGTAGAGATCGATCTATTGGGGATTGATTTATCATGTCTCATCAAGATGCGATAAATCGGTCCCCAAAGTTGACTCCAGAACTCCAACTTACCAAAAGAGGAGGCGGAGTTGGGGTGGGGACTTTGGGGAAGGGGTTGGAATGGGGGCCTGGAAGAGGTGGGGTAGGGGTGGGGCCTTGTGGAAGGGGTGGCGTGCGGACAGGGTCGGGGGCAGCAGGTGCGGGTGTGTGTCAGTGATGCAACCCTCGGGCTAATGCTTTTAGTCCTCATGTGGCTCTCTTGGTCATTTTGAGTTTGAGACCCCTGGGTTACAAGAAATACTGAGAGCCTCATTCCTAGCTTGTCTTCAGCAGAGCTATGTTGATTTACATCAGATAAGAATCTGGCCAAGAAAGAGTACACAGCACTGTTCTCAATCTTTTAACTACAGAAAGGGCATTAAAACTAACACAACCATGTTGATGTACATAGAATAAGTATATGGAATAATACAGATAATCATACAGGAACCAAGAGAAATGCAATCCACACAGCATAAAACTCTTATGAAAGTGACTGTTTTGTTTCCCTGTATTACAACTATGTTGTGGAATCACTTGGAGACCTGATAGAGAAACACTAAGTATAAGTGAACAGTAATAGTACAAACTCTTTAAATGAAAAGAAATTGATATAAAGGAGCAGGAGAAAATTAAAGATCACTGTCATAAACTTCACTAAAAAACAAAGAATTCCAGATTTCCTATCATAACTGAACTGCGGAAACACCTCAAATAGTCAAAGACTATATTGCCTTACTAGAAACTGCTTACAGAATTTAAGGAAAATACACCCAAAAAAGTGAAGAGCACTGGAACATCTGGATGAACTAGTCATTAAACACTCCCTTTCTTCCTTGCCAAAATAACACTGAAACTACAATCCCAGATTGAATTAACTGGGGAACAGTAGGACAAAGCAAAATTCCAGAAATTAAACAAAGAAAAAGTAGTCCATAGTTATGTAAAAATATTTAGAAAGAAAAGGAGAGGGTGAGAGAAATGCAGATTTAACAATTGCAACATTCCCTGTCACAAAGACCAATATGTCCACCCATGAGAAAATTGTAATATCATGTGCTTCCTAATAGAAATAAAATGACTTACATGAAGAACAAAATCCATGGAAATATAAATGACTATCTTCCCACAGTTCCCCTGTCAAAACCCATTAAGCCACAGTTGTTAGATAAACATATAAATAGACTTGAATGGAATATGCTTAAATGAAAACTACCTAATTTCATGGGGAAAACTAGCCAATCACATCTTCCACTGTCGATGAAGTAAAACATATTCTAATGGGACAAAACTGTACAAATCTTGAACTGGATATCTAAATATGAACACTGGAAGTAATGTTCTAAGAAAAGTGAATAAACAAATAGGTTTCCAAGTACCCATTGCAAGATAATGAACGCTGAAAAATTATCATTCACAAAAGCCATCATTTCACCTGGAGTCTTTCCTGGATCTGAGCTTTTTATTGCAAGGCTTGTGAAAAATCTGAGGTCTAGAATTTAGATCTTTCAGGGCAGTAATAGAAACGCTTCTACCATCAAGCATCACATGACACTATCCATAGTCTATAAATACTGTATCTCCAGAATTCAAACCCAATCCTTCTTATCTAAAGATGGCAAATGTGTTTCTAGTGTTACTATATTCTGTGTCTAGCCTACATGTCATTTCACTTCCCACATTCCAGTTATTTTCGAAAACCTTTTCACCTCCGCACATTTTGCCTGATGCCACACTGGCTTTGGTGGTTCTTTCTTGACACCTTGCAATCTTTGCTAGATCTTTTCCAGTGTTCACTCATTGTGTTTCCTGTTACCGTTTATGTCGTCGGTTTCTTTGTTTGTTTTAACAGGTATGTAGTCAAAGGAGGAAGGAAGGGAATTTATATTCCTCAAGTCTTGTTCATATGACAGATATGAGGTTGACCCAGCCACAAGTATTGTCTGTGGAGGCTTACCCATCACATACCATCAGCATTTGGGGAGAGGAAGCTGTGCAGTCCTAGCATTCCAGCCGTAGGAATTCTGATACCTATGGACAGATTTCATGATGGACGATAGAAAGGGGCCATGTCCAGGACCCATTGCAGTGTAAGGTAAAAGTGAAGGAGCTGTGGAACGCCTACCACAAGTCACGGGAGGCAAACTGCCACTCCGGTGCTCCACCCACGAGTGCCAGTTCTATAAAGAGCTGGATGCGATACTCAGTGGCAATCCCATCTCCTCTGCCAAGACCCCTGTGAATACTTAATAGGCTTGTGTGCCAGTTGAGAGTGGACTGAGGAAGGAAGAGGAAATCTTGGACGAAGTGAGGAAGGGGGAGCCAGAGGCAGAGGATGGCTCGGAGGCCAGAGATGTGTGCAGTCAGGTGCTTTTTTTCTACCCTGGAGGAGCCTAGTTAGTCACAGCAGTCGGATCTTGGTAAAGTGCAAACAGGAGAGGAGGAACCCTGGTAAGGGGATCTGATTTTGGGAATTGCTGAAGTGATTTTTTGGGGGGCAGGAGGATTGCAGAAAGCTGTCATATCTTCCACCTCATGCCTAGTGTGAGTGGTGGAACAGACTATTGATAGGCTCCCTCACTTCATGGGAATCTCCCTCAGAGGTTTCCAGGAACCTCTCGTAGAGATAATGGGCAATCTGCTGCTGCAGGTTCTTTGGCAGAGCTGCTTTGTTTCTTGCCCCATTAATGGTAACTCTCCTGTGCCACTGTGCCGTCCCGGGGTGGAATGGAGGGTGTGGGGACCATTGCTGCACACAGGTGAGCCGCATGAAGGCCAGGGAAGAAGCAGCAGTCTTAGAAAAGATCCTCTCTTGATTCCCTGCTCACCCTCAGCAGAAATGATCATCTCCTGTAGAAAGCGTGGGGACAGGAATGATTATCAGGCCTGACTCTACAGTGCTGGCTCTCTCCAATAGCCACACACCCAGTGTACAGCGGGGTCCAAGAAGAGTGATTTACCCTGCCCCGTGGCTACTCACTGTTTTGGAGGTCTTGTGGCTCGTGTGCTTGCCTGGGGTCAGCCAGATAGTGACATTTTTGGGAGTACTGGCTGTGTATTAAAGCATTGAATCAATGTTGTCTGCGTTGCAAATACTACTGCTTCTGTAAAATGTTGCATTTAAACCTCTCAGAGATGACTTTGGGAACCCAGCCTTCCTCTTTGTTATCAGGCAGAATGGCTGTGCAGAATTAGAAAGCGGCCATGAAGAACTTTCTCCACGAGTCAAGAATCAGAGAGGTAGCCGTGTTAGTCTGGAATTGCAGAAGTGAGAGTCCTGTGGCACGTTAAAGCAGGGGTGGGCAAACTACGGCCCGCGAGCCACACGTGGCCCGCCAGCCATTTTTATCTGTCCCGCGAGTGCAATCCAGAGGCACAGGTCCAGTGGCCCCGTGCTCCTGGCCCAGGGGCTGGGTGAGTGCGGTGTGCCCCAGAGTCCCGCCCTGCCAGCCTGGGGGCTGGCTGAGCACAACGTGCCGCGGGGCCCCGCCCTATGAGCCTGGGGGCGGGCCGAGAGCAGCGTGCCGCTGGGCCCTGCACTCTCTGGTCGGCGGCAGGGCCAGTGGCCCAGTCCAGCGCTGCAAGCCGTGGGGCCCAGCACCACGAGGTCCCGCACTCCCGGCCAGTGGCCCGGCCTGGCGCCGCCGCGCCCCGCGCTCCCGGCCCGGCGCCCCGCGCTCCCGGCCCGGCGGCCCGGCCCAGCGTGGTGAGCCGTGGGGCCCCGTGCTCCCACCGGGCCAGACGCTGAACAGTGATGAGATAAGAGGGCCGGGGTCGGGTGGGTTGGCTAAGGGGGCAGAAGGTCTCAGGGGACGGAGAGGGGTGGGGAGGTTGGATGGCCCGTGGGAGTTCCAGGGGGCCTATCGGGGGGCAGGTGTGTGGATAGAGAGCAGGGGGGTTGGATAGAAGGGTAAGGGGTGATTAGGGGGAGGGGGATCTCTGGAGGGAGCAGTCAGGGGCTAAGGAACAGGGGCACTTAGATGGGGGGGTTAGGGGCAGGGGGTCTCTAGAGGGAGTAGTCAGTGGACAAGGAGCGGGGGGGTTTGGATGGGTTGGAGGTTCTGAGAGGGGGCAGTTGGGGCGGGAAGTGAGTGGGGGGCAGATAAGGGGAGGGGCTAGGCTGTTTGGGGAGGCACAGTCTTCCCTACCCGGCCTTCCATGCAATTTTGAACCCCAATGTGGTCCTTGGGCCAAAAGGTTTGCCCACCCCTGCCTTAAAGACCAAAGTGTTGGAGCATAAGCTTTCGTGGGCTAATACTCACTTCGTTGTATGCATGCAGTGGAACACTAAATACAATCTATGTTCAAGTGAATGCATCTTCCATGTGATATATTTTATGGATGTCAAAATATCAAGGATAGGGATGATGTAGATAGGATGGAAAAAAATAATATAACAAGGAATAATGGGATACATTTCAGGAAAAAAATATTAGGCTAAGTGTCAGGAGGACTTCCTCACACTGCAAAATTTTTAGACTGTGGACAAGTTTCAAAGGGAAATGGGAGAAGACTCATAGATTCTGACCTTAAAAATCTAGACTGAACAGAACACTAGAAAATGCACTTAGGAAGTTACCCTGTGTTGTCACGGGAATGGTCTAGGTGACCTACAGTACACAATCCAATTGCAAAGGCAATATTGTGAAGATTCTGATTTAAAATCTTCACAATATTGCCTTTGCAATTGGATTGTGTTGCCGTGATACTGTCTACTTTCAGTAAAAGGAATAACTTGAGAGTGCTGAAGTCATGTTACTTGCTTGGCAAAGACAGAACTTTAAACATTTTCTGTTTAGTTTCTGTGATTTTTGTTAATCTTTTTGAAATTTGTACTTTGCATCTGAATAAATGGCTCAGTGTGAGATCAGTTGCTAAAATCATCGGAAACCAAATATTAGTCAACACTGAAGCGGTGCCACCCTCTGATATTAATCTTCATAAACAGTTTGCAATCTGAATTTTATTGTGGCAGGAAAAAAATTATTCACAGATTATATAAAATATGATACATCATCAGCTATGCAGTTATACGAATGATGTGCAGCTCTTGTGTGGATTAAAATCTTGAAATTAAAGGCTCAGTCTCTTCACCAAATACATTCTTATAGGAACATTTCCATTTATTTTTCTGTTCTTCTAAGATATTTTTAAAATTAGGAAAAAGGAGTCTTTAGTTCTTACCTCTGCAATTGTGCTGGATATCTATATAATTTAGAATTTACTCAATTAGCAGCCTTTTTATCTTGTAAGATTTGAGGAAATAAAACAACTAATTGAAAGTTAATTATTTTTTTTGAAAAAGGAAAAGGTTGTGAAACTATGAAAAACAAAGAAATTCTGTGTTAAGGCTCTGACTCTGTCCTTAATTCACATAGTATCTGGGTATTGCAGTGCTTGTGGTGTGGGAAATTAAATGTTGTGTGTTTAAAAAGAAACACAAAAATGCCTCAAAGCAAATTTATGGCTGAGCAATACACTGTTTAAAAAAGGTAAATATAGAAACTGTAATAATAGCTTTAATTATAGATAGGTGAGTGTTGCTTTTATGCTAATATAGAAGGTCCATTACTATAGTCCAGATGAACAAGCCTGGCAAATACATACTTGTAGATAGGCAGTATTTAAAATAAGGAAAATATAAGATGTTTAAAATATACTTGGTGACTTGCCCATGTTTGATAATTGTACTTACTTAGGCTCTGAGTGGATTTTGATTTAAATCAAATTGATTTAAATCACTAGTCAGGAAGACTCAATTTAATCATGGATTTCTACATAAAAATGCATTCTTGTCGGTTGTTATAATCTTAATACATATTCTTCATAACTCAAGAGATAAATGTAGGTTTCATTTTTAGAAGGTATACACTATACATTTTTAAACAGTGATTTATTTTGAAAACTTTTCAGATTAGTTTTACAGCTATATCAGAACATGAATGATTGGTTATTTTATTTACCAAAGGTAATTTAAGCAGATATTTATGAATATATATAATTGCTTTATAGGCCTGCATAGCCAGAAAGGCTGAATTTTATAATACTTCCAACCTGGCATATGACTGTTTCTCACTGAGGAATAAACTCATAAGTTTGAATAAAAAAATAAACACCACAATAAAGTTTTAAGTTATTAAAATTTTGCTTTTGTTTGTACAATAAATATTAGGCTTTATTTGTTTAAGCGTTGTGGGTTTGCCTAAGTCTTTAGTAACACTTCATAAAGCACCAGCAAGCATTTTCTTCTTTTCTGTCTTTATAAAGTAAATTAAATATATTAGGGATGCCAAGTGATTAATTGCACTGTTAAACAATAATAGAACACCATTTATTTAAATATTTTTTGCGTGTTTTCTATATTTTCAAATGTACTGATTTCAGTTGAAACACAGAATACAAAGAGTACAGGGTTCACTTTTATTTTTGATTAAAAATATTTGCACTTTTGATTTTAAAAATCAAAAGAAATAGTATTATTCAGTTCACTTAATTTGAGTACTGTAATGCAGTCTCTTTATCATGAAAATTACAAATGTACATAAGAATGGCCATACTGGGTCAGACCAAAGGTCCATCTAGCCCAGTATCCTGTCTTCCGACAGTGGAAGATGCCAGGTACCCCAGAGGGAATGAACAGAACAGGTAATCATCAAGTGACCCATCGCCTGTTGCCCATTTGCATCTTCTGGCAAACAGAGCCTCGGGACAGCTTCCCTGCCTATCCTGGCTAATAGCCATTGATGGCCCTATCCTCCATGAATTTATCTAGTTCTTTTTTGAACCCTGTTGTAGTTTTAACCTTCTCACAATATTCTCTGGCAAGGAGTTCCACGGGTTGACTGCGAGTTGTATGACAAAACATATCCCTTTGTTTTGAACCTGATGCTTATTATTTTAATTTGGTGGCCTCTAATTCTTGTGTTATGAGAAGAAGTAAATAACACTTATTTACTTTTTCCAACCAGTCATGATTTTAGAGACCTTTGTCTTATCCCCTCTTTAGTCCAAGCTGAAAACTCCCAGTCTTTGTAATCTCTCCTCATATGGAAACTGTTCTATACCCTTAATCATTTTTGTTGCCCTTCTCTGTACATTTTCGTGTTCTAATACATCTTTTTTGAGATGGGACAACCAGAACTGCATGCAGTATTGAAGACATGATGAGGAAGTGATTGGTTCAGAATGAAAATAGCCATTGAAAGAGACGTGCTTTCATAGACATCTCATGAAATAATATAAATTCCAGGACAAAAAAAACCTGCCCACTGTTTGGTGCAGATACCAGGGATGCGGCTGTGACTGCTGAGGCAAAAGAAATCGTCATGCCCATTGAAAGATACTTCCCCTTCCCCACTGATAAAGTGGACAGGAAAATAGAATTCTTTTGGGTAGGAATAATTAAGCTACAGGTGAATCTCTTCTGTCTGGCTATCTGTTTTGCTTGAATATATCTAAGATGGTTTAGAACACTGCTCTGACTGAAAGACAAAAAGGCAGCCTAAAGAGAAGTTTATCCAAAATTATTTCCATCTCTTTTACTAAACTAAAGTAAATTAAAGGTTTGGAGTGATCAGGCCCTTGTTGGACATCAAAGATCCTCAAGTACAGAGAATTCCAAAGAGACACTCTTTCACATTGAGTATTAATCAAAAGTGATTTTTCTCATTCTGCTTGGGTGCATGGATGTGTCTCAAGATTTACTTTCTCTCACTCATATTATCATTTGGAGGCCCTACATTTTGACCAGTCATTCATTGCCAAACTTTGCTCTGGAGAATGTGAATGTGATGCATTCTTGGATCACTTCCTCATTTGGAACATTAATGGGATCCGCAGAAATAGAGAACACTGCAGGAACAAGGATTTTTTCGTCAATAATTAGAAAAGCATCCTACTTTCCACTCAATTCTACTGTGGGGAGTAGTCATTTATACTTCCAAAGGCATCACATATATCGTAGCAAACAGTCTGAGAAATTAAAGTCTGTTATCTCAAAGGGCTAGTCCTCACTAGGGCGGGGGATCGACTGTAGATGCGCAATTTCAGCTACGTTAATAACGTAGCTGAAATCGGCGTATCTACAGCCGACTTACCTGCCGTCCTCGCGGCGGCGGTCGGCGGCGTGCTCCCCTGTCGACTCCAGCTTGTGCCTTTTGGTGAGCTGGAGTTACGGAGTCGACGGGGGCGCCGCTGGCGATCGATTTATAGCGTCTTGACGAGACACGATAAATTGATCGCCATAAGATTGATCTCTCCCTGCGCTAGTGAAGACAAGCCCAAAGATCCACTTCGGAAATACTTGTGTTCTCTTGTTGATACTATGTTAAGCATATACAGGGTATTGTATATCATATTGGTATGAAATTTAATAATGTGTTCTTATATTTGAAGTTCCGAATGGTTTAGGACCTGACTATTTGAGACACCTCCTCCCTCTCTGATGTACCCACATCTGTTACAGTAATGTGAGGTGCTTCCTGGGATGGGAGGGCGTTACTGGGAATTGGTTGTGCTGAGGAGGCCTTCTCGGTGTGATTGTGGTTAAACACCATATGTGTTGAATACAGTAGTTTTGTGTCAATTTTCTTGTACCAATAAAGTGGAAACCAAGTGGAAACATGGAGTAGTACTTGGTTTTGATAAGTTACTGTGTCTGTGGTGTTAAAATTGTGTAAATGTTTAAAGGGTTTGAGAGAGACAGTAATAAATTGAAACAAATGAAGCTACTTTGCTACTTGGCTGTTTAATAATTGGCACTCTAGTGGCACTGTGGGCCAGACTGTTAAAGTACAAGTATTGAGTATTCATGCAGACAGTCTCTGTTGCATGCACTTATCCCCAGATTTGTGCATGTAGATAAAGGACTGAGCATGTGCAAAACTGTGCATCCTGAAAATCTGACCGATACTGTGTAGGATTTTGCATTACTTTATATACAGTGGATTTTATATGTTGTGTGATGTAGACGAGGCAAGTGTGTAATTGCAAGTGTGTGTTGGTGCATGTACCTATATAATTTGGAAGTAAGGAATTTTGACCAGATCTTCTCCTTTAGAATTAATTGTAGATTAATAGCAATGGAGGGCAGTGTTTTCCATATAAAATCCTGGTGGTAGTTGGACTGGACGTATTGGGGAAGAAAGCATAATTTGATAGTTCTGAAAATTCTTTTTTTTTCTTTCAGATACTAAAAATTAGAAATAATTTGTTAGAATTTAGAAGTAAATGAATTATTAGGGGCTCTGTTTTTAGGCTTAAATGAGAAATCATCTGTTCTCTCTCTCTCATGACTTGCTGCCATGACATTCTGGGCTAATTACAAGGCCAGTGGTTCACATTTTCAATGGTGGCTGTCAAGCAGTCTCTTAAATAACACTGGGTATTGTGGATAAACAACTAACAGAACCAAGGGGTCATTCTAGTTCATTCCACTGCAACCAATGGAGGAGATGATGGCCCTCTCAGTTTTGTTTGTAAATATTTTTTTAAAATTTAGTGTACAATTTAATGAAATAGTCTGGATTATGTATATAAGATGCAACTGTTGGTGTGTATCGGTTAGATTTTTTTTTCATAAACGTCTTGAAATTACCTTAAACAAAACCTCTAAATGTGTCATCCCTCTATGCTCTTCCAGGCTGCATGTACATCTAAAAATAGAACTTTGTCTGAAACCTGCCAAATTGCATTTGTGTTGTTTTATCCATTTCAGAACCCAACAATACAAAAAAAATACCCAAACCCTGAATTCAACCAAAATCAAACCCTAAAATCAGTTTTGAAAATGTGGGAATAGTATTTACTTAGAAAACAATGAGACTTTTTTTCATGTATGTCTTATTTGCATCCAACCCAATAGATGCAAACATAACATAGCAGTCTGGAAAAAGTTTAACTCTGCATATTTGTTACCTCAGTGCATTATTGCATTTCATTGCCAAAATAAAGCAAATGAAGATTTGAGTACCTTGAAATGTATATAACCATGTCTGTCTTTGTTTTGTATCAAACTTGCTGAGTGTGCTGACGGCACTCAATAAACTATAAATATTATAAACTAATTGTCATCCTCATATTCCAGGAATTGTCAAGTTGTGGGTGGAATAAGAAAGAGAAGTACAGTTCTGCACCAAATGCAGTTGCCTTCACAAGAAGATTCAATCATGTGAGTTACTATAATTGCAACATGATTGTATGTATCAATGTTAAAAATCATCCATGTGGAATGTGTAATCTATATATTTTTGTCATTCACTGCTAAATATTTGGGGTTGACATTCTTGTGATGTAAATGGCTTGCTTAGGAGCAAAATTATGATTACTTTCGAGCAAGTCAACCTTGCAATAATTCACATTCATTTTTTAGTCCTGCTTGTTTCTATTAAGCTTTTTTGCTAAATAACAAATTTTGATGAATAAAATAAGGAAAGATATTAAGTAGGTTTTCCCACAGATGTTTCCTGTACGTTTCCTTTCATAAGGTGGTCTGGGTGAAGGGTTTAATGTAAAAAGGATTCATTATTCAATGAAACATTTTCCCATCTATAAGAATATTTAGTGTCTTTGATTTGTGTAGCAGTTCTTGTCCCCAAAAAAATGGTGTTGAATTCTGTCAGAATGGTTAAATTTTTACTGTGCTTCTGAGAAGTCTGTTGAAAATGTGGCTAGATGGTTATACTGCTGTTAATCCCAAATTATGAAAGACAGTGGAAATCTGACCACTGAACGCAGTTGGCTAAAGCTTGTTACAAATTGCAAACAGCCTGTCTGATTGTGCTAAACTGAATTGCCAGTGAGTTTCCCGTTTGACGTAATTTATCAGCCAGAGTGACCTGAAGAAGAGATCTGTGAAACTTGTCTTTCATTAACAGAAGTTGGTCCAGTGAAACATATTACGTCACCCATCTTGTCTCAGCCAAAATGTCTCCATTTGCTCAAGCTTATGAAAGTCAGTTTGTCGGCTTTATTCAGTTTTTATTTTAAAATGCAGCTTTTTATACAAGTCCTTGATATTGTGTTAAATAATTTAGTTGTCTCAACAATTATTTGAAATTAGGGCTGACAAGAAATTTAAAAAAAAATCGTGATTTATGAGGTGATTAATTGCACTGTTAATAATAGAATATAGTTTAAATATCTTTGGATGTTTTCTACATTTTAAAATGTATTAATTTCAATTACAACATGAAATACTAAGTGTACAATCTTCACTTTGTATTTATTTTTGATTACAAGTATTTGAATTGTAAAAAAAAAACAAAAGAAATTGTATTTTTCAGTTCACCTAATACAAGTGCTGTAGCGCAACCTCTTTATCATGAAAGTTGAACTTACAAATGTAGAATTATGTACAAAAATACCTGCATTCAAAAATAAAAAAATGTAAAATTTTAGCGCCTTCAAGACCACTCAGTCCTACTTCTTGTTCAGCCAATTGCTTAGACAAACAAATTTGTTTACCATTGCAGGAGATAATGCTGTCCTCCTCATGTTTACAATGTCGCCTGAAAGTGAGACCAGGCATTTGCATGCCACTGTTGTAGCTGGCGTTGCAAGATATTTACGTGCCAGATGCACTAAAGGTTCATATGTCCCTTCGTGCTTCAACCACCATTCCAGGGGACATGCTGATGACTGGTTCTGCTCAATAACGATCCAAAACAATGCAGACTGACGCGTGGTAATTTTCATCATCCGAGTCAGATGCCGCCAGCAGAAGGCTGATTTTCTTTCCTGGTGGTTCGGGTTCTTTGGTTTCTGAATCAGTGTGCTGCTCTTTTTTAAGACTTCTGAAACCATGCTTCACACCTTCTCCCTCACAGATTTTGGAAGACACTTCAGATTCTTAAGCCTTGGGTTGAGTGCTGTAGCTTTCTTTAGAAGTCTGGTATTGGTACCTTCTTTGTGTTTAACGAAACCCTCAGTGAAAGTGTTTTTAAAATGAACATGTGTTGGGTCATCATCCGAAACTGCTATAACATGAAATATATGGCAGAATGTGGGTAAAACGGAACAGGAGACCTACATTTTTCTCCCCAAGGAGTTCAGTCACAAATTTAATTCATGCATTATTTTTTAATGAGCGTCATCAGCGTGGAAACGTCCTCTGGAATGGTAGCAGAAGTACAAAGGGGCATACAACTGTTTATCATATCCAGCACATAATACCTTGCAATGCCGCTACAAAAGTGCCATTCAAATGCCTGTTCTCATTTTCTGGTGACACTGTAAATAAGAAGAGAGTAGCAACATCTCCTGTAAGTGTAAGCAAACTTGTTTGTCTTAGCAGTTAGCTGAACAAGAAGTAGGAATGAGTGGACATGTAGGCTCTGAAGTTTTACATTTTGTTTTTGTGTGCAGTTATATAACCAAAAAAAAAATCTACATTTGTAAGATGCACTTTTACGACAAAGAGATTGTGCTACAGTACTTGTATGAGGTGAATTGAAAAATACTATTTCTTTTGTTTATCATTTTAAGAGTGCAAATATTTGTAATAAAAATAATGTACACTTTGATTTTAATTACAACACAATACAATGTATTTGAAAATATAGAAAAACATCCAAAATATTTAATACATTTCAATTGGTATTCTGTTTTTTTAACAGTGCAATTAAAACTGCGATTAATCATGATTCATTTTTTTTTTTAGTTAATTGTATGAGTTAACTGCAATTAATCAACAGCCCTACTTGAAATAGCTATATCTGTGGAAGCCTTGGAACTCTATTATTATGTAACACTTTTTTATAATGCCATATTTTTGTATATCAGATACAGTAATTTACCCCTCTGTTGGAGTCTCTCAGGGCACCTCAGGGTTCATTAAATTCACTCCCTCCCTCAATATGGAGAGAAATATGCAACAGCTCTTTGCCCCCCAGTTATGAATTCCATAAACTGGGTTTTAGACAAAAGTGATTTTAGGGGATAGCAAACAGATCAAAGCAGGTTACCACAAATAAAAACAAAACGGAATTTAAGATTAATATACTAAAGAAATTGGTTACAAATAGCAAATTTTCACTTTAAATGATGTTTTAGGCAGATTAAAACTCCAGATATTCCTTTCACAAACAAACAACCTCTAGCATGGGCTCAGCCCTTCCTTCCCTCACTCCCTTCAGCTCAGTCTCTGTTTCTCAGGTGTTTCCAGCAGCCTTCTTTCTCGGGTGGGAAGTTAGTGAAGAACAAACCACAATGATGTCACTTCTCTGCCTTAAATAGTTTTTGCATATGGTGAGAGTCCTTTGTTTCCAAGTTTGACCCACCCCTCCCCTCCAGTCAGCTGAAAAACACAGGTATTCCAAGATGGATTCCAGTACCAGATGACTTGATCACATGCCTCTATAGGGCCATAGCAGCCATGACTCAGAAGCTGTTTGCAGTGTCCCCAGCAAGGCTTCCCAAGAAGGTGGGAGATTAGCATCTTCAAAGACCTATTGCTCTCTCTGATGGCTTTCTCACAGTGAGCCATCTAGAGTGATTGCATTCTGTCAGGTGGACATTCCCCTGGTGTAAACACACTTGTAATATTCCTAACTTCAGATACAGAAATGATACATGCATAGAAATAGGATAATCATATTCAGTAAATCATAATCTTTCCAATGATCTCAGATGCCTTATCTTGCACAAAATACGTCATGGTCATGCAATAGTCCTATCATAACAATATCTCTATGACGAATATGGGGGCATGCACAGGCAGCTCTATTGCAACTTAATTTTGGCCACCAAACTTTACAGTGTAATCATAGTTTAAAGTTCTCTGAACTTCAGTCTACTGCACATGATCATTGTTGCTTCTGTTCTACCAACCAAGGCTCCTTCTCACACTGTGATAATATGAGAAACTGCAAACCCCTCCAGGTCTTGCACTCAGACGTTCACAGGTAGGGATGCATCCAGCGGAGTTAGGTGAATGGTTTGTCGAGCCATCCATGAACCAACAATAGAGAGTCTTAAGCCAGTTTCCCTCAGTTCCCCAGCCTAGGACTCCAGAGCTGTACTGTCTTGCCCTGATCAGAAGCCTGTCCAGTGTAAGTTCATTACCCAGTCCACCCCTTCCTCAATGTGGAGAGGATAATGCACCAGCCCCTGTGTCTGAGCAGATTTTTTTTTACACTTTAAACAACACACTGTTTTCAGTAAAGAAAACAAACATATAAAACAGATTTATTAACTACAGAAAGATAGATTTTAAGTGATTATAAATAATAGCATGCAGATCATAGTTGATTACCTAAGAAATGAAATAAAATACAATAAATAAATAAAAAAACATTCTGAGTTCTATAGACTAGACAGGATTTGAATTTCACCCTGATAGACAATACAAGCAGGTCACAGATCCACCACATACAGGCTAGGAATCCCTTCTGAACTGGGGAGGTGGTTCCAGGCTGTCTTCTGTTTTCCAAATGTGTTTTCAGGTGTTGAATTGTGCGGGGAGTGAGAATGAATTATGTCAATTCCCCATTTTATAGCATCTTCCCACTTGCTGGAAAGATCTTTTGGTGTGATGTGAGTCAAACAGCTTCCATTGTGCATGTGCTATCTCAGTCCCTGAGGTAATCCTTGTGGGTATGTACATTCCCCTTAATGGGTCGTCAATGCTGTCTGGCATCTCTGTTGTACCTAGAAGGCTGGTTGTGGGTGTTCCCAATCTCACAACATAGGTAACTTCGTAGACAATGATAGCACATACAATCCAACGGGATATGAATGTTAAACAGATTAAGACTTTTAAAATACCACCTCACAATGCATACTTTGTACAAACACATCATAATTATATCACCATGGTAAATATGGGAGTGCCAGGGTGTTGCTTTGGGGTACAATGTGTCAATTTGTATCATACAGTTTCAGTGTAAATTCAAAGGTTAGAGAAAGTGTAATGAGATGCATTATACCTGATAAAGACAAGCTAGTTGTGTAGGTCATTTAATTTTAACCTAGCTAAGTTAGGATGAGACAGCTCCTCAAAAAGACTATACCAATTCAATGGATGGTGCCAGACTGGAGCTATTCTCTGTTGAATGGGGTCTGATGTAGGGTGTTTGGACCATGACTGTCACGGGTGCAGAGAATCCAGCTGCTGCTAGTGTGCCAAAGCTGCCTGGGCCCATATGCTTCTGGGCTGTTTACTGCTATAGAGCTGATCAAATTCATCAGAGAAGCATAAGAAAGTCTCCTGTCACAGGGGAAGAAACAAGGCTGACACTGCAATCCTTTCAAAGATTGCTAGGTATATCTCCATGAAAGCTTCATCAAGATCTTTCAAGAGGATAAAAGGGATGCCCTTTTTCAGATAAAATACGCTGCATGCCCCTGTGCCTAGCCCAGTAAGCCAAAGACTTGAGAAGTGGATACTGAGCCTAGTTTCTCACATTAATCTGATGTGGACTGTGTAATCAGACTGCCATACTAATTTCTTTGAATTTATTCCCTATGTTTATTTTCTGACATTATACAACTAAAGTAAGTAGTAAAAAGTCAGTGCCATTGTTCTGTAAATCCACAGATAAGATTTTAAAATCATTTTAAAATGGGGAATGATGGTGGGAAGGGGGTATAGGTAGGAACATGAGGTTTTGGGTAACGAAAGGCAAAAAAAAATAATTTATAAATTGCATGTGTGCGTTTAACAAGCTCCTTTCCCCTTCATCATCAAGCTTATCTGCACCCACTTGGTGGGACTGGCTTGAATCTGGCAGAGTTTCAGACAGCTCCTGGAATAGTTTGAGAAGGCTGCTGTGTTTCCCACCTCCAATTATCAGTAACCAGTTTGCTTAAAAATTAATGAATTTAATTTTATTAATGAATTTAATTAATGAATTTTAATTTAATTTTATTAATGAATTTAATTTAATTATGAGCTTCATACGTAATGCTCCTCTGTCTGGCACAGCCTTAGATAAACAGAACAGAACAAATCCCAAAGTCCTCAGTCAGTTTTCATTCAGACAATTTCCCATTGACTTCAGTAAGGACTGAGTTAAAATTGAGTAAGGAACCTAGGGTTTTGTCCTAAGTAGGTATTGCACAGTTTTGAAGTATTTGGAATATAAATGTCTATTTCTGAACCTTTATTTGATATGAGATTGATGTCAAAGAGCTGTTTTGCTTCCTGATAGTGCATTTAGTTCTAATCAAACTCTGTGACTTCAGCAAAAATACAGTACTTTAGGGACTTGACTGTCTCCTGGTGCTGTTCTATATAAACAAATATGGAACTGTAAAACTGCACAGTGTGAGGTCAGCTAGGATAAACAAGGTTTTTTTATTGGAAGTAGACACAGGGCTAGTGTCTGATTATACACCCAGCCAGAGTCTGCAAGAAATAAGTTATTAGTTTCTCAGAAGGTGAAGAAGCAGTACAAGTTTGGGGATGGAAAAAGTAATGTAGCAGAGAATGCTTCTATTTATAGAGTTTATTTTTTAGAACTCTGTAAACAGCACTGATCTATTTTCAACATTTTTAACAGTGTAACAAAGTAAAAGTTGCAAGATAAGGTACTATTAGTCAGTGTTCATGGGCTAATTTGTCATAACTAGAAAGTAATTTTATTTTTTAATATAAAATGTCAATTCTGTTTTAATTTTTAAATATTTAAAGTGAAAGCTTGAAATGTTAATGTGTTGTATTTGATAATAGCCACATTTTAAAAAATAATGTTCCAGTAACACATTTGCTGTAGATTTCACATCATATGTCAGGGATGGGCAAACTACTACCCCGCTCCAGCACGCCAGCCAGGGAGCAGGGTTGGCAGCTGCTCCACAGGGCTCCTGGAAGCAACAGCATGTTCCCCTCCGGCTCCTACTCATAGGGACAATCAGGGGGCTCCACTCCACATGCTGCCCCCACCCCAAGTGCTGCTCCCCCTCAGCTCCCGTTGTTTGGGAACTGTGACTTGAAGTAAGCACTGCCTGTAGCCTGCACCCCTGAGCCACACGCCCCCCCAGCCCAAACCACTGCCCTAGCTCTGATTCCCCTCGTGCCCTCTGAACTCCTCGGTACCAGCCTGGAGCACCCTTTTACACCCCAAACAGCTCATTGCCTGCACCTCCAACCGGAGCCGCCTGCACCCCCAGCCAGAACCTGCACCCCAACCCCAATTTTGCGAGTGTTCATGGCCCGTCATACAATTTCTATACCCAGATATGGTCATCGGGCCAAAAAGTTTGCCTACTTCACCATATAGTAGATAATCATACTACAGTAGAATCTCAGACTTAAGAATGCTTTGTGAATGGAGGTTATTCAAACTCTGAAATGTTCGTAACTGAGCAAAATGTTATGGTGGTTCTTTCAAAAGTTTACAACTGAACATTGACTTAATATAGCTTTGAGACTTTACTATGAAGAAGAAAAATTTTGCTTTCCCTTTATTTTTTTAGTAGTTTACGTTTAATACAGTACTATACTATGTTTGCTTTTTGTGTGTGTGTCTCTGCTGATACCTGATTGTGTACTTCCAGTTCCAAATGAAGTGTGTGGTTGATCGGTCAGTTTGTAACTGGTGTTCATAACTCTGAGGTTCTACTGCAGTATATTAAAATATCACATTTGTGATTCTTAGAAGTCTTTTTAACAAGGAAATTATATAGTTTAAATACTAGTAAACATCATCTTAGCTAGCAATAACAAGACATCAAACTGTGGACTCTAGTCTAAAGTATAGCAAGACCTTCCTACTTCAGGCCTTGATTCAGTTTAAATATTATTGGTCAGATTTTCAGAAGTGTTGAGCATCCACAAATCCCACTGAAGTTAATGAAAGCTACTGGTGCTCAGTACCTTTTGAAAATAACACCATATAGCTTTGTAGTAATGTAAATTTGAAATTAAGGTTGCAGTTCAACTTTTATTGTATCCATTTGTGTCCATTCATAACTGTCTCAGATTTTCTTTTTGCCTTGGAACTAAAACTTTCCACTCTAGGAATGAAATCCTGGCCCCATTTAAGACAGTGGAAGTTTTGCCATTTATTTCAGTGGAGCCGAAACTGAACTCAAGCCAGGTCTCAGCTCAGAAGTGAATATTTTTGGGAAGTTTTCACACATCATCTTCAGTTGTTTTTGAGATGGGTGATTTTGGGAAAAATACTTTCCCCATTTTAAAGATCTGTATGTAGAAAGCAGTTACCTCAAGCAGCAGAACTTTAAAGCTTATCGTCATACATGGTTAACTCTCAGTGAAGAAATCTGAGGCATGGCTAGCTTTTTTGGAGGGAGTGGGAGGAGGAAAGGGTTTAGGAACAACTTTAAAATTAGAAAATAGAAATTATAAATCTATATATGATGGCAACACACTTTTTTTTTTTTAACTGCAAGTTTGTAGTTATGTTATTGCCTAAAGTACTGTGGAGTTATATAATTTCATAATGGTTAAATTAATAATTTTGTAGTATCAAAATGATAGAGGGAAAATATCTTCAGAATAGTGTAGTATAAATTCTTTGGCATCACAGAAAAACACAACTGCATAACTTCATAAGCAGAATTTTTGTGTATCTGTTGTAGCTGGTGTAGGTCTTGTGGTTTATAGAGCTTTATAGAATATAATTCTAAACTTCATAATATATGATAGCTTTTTTCATTTTTTAAAAATATAATGTAATTAAATGCAAATATCTATATTAATACAACTTAAGGTTGTAAACTTCAAATATTAAAGTCAGGAAATTCATAAGTTAAGGATTTCAGAGCAGTATTAATGTAATCACATTTTTCATATAGAGAAGTGTTTTGAATTAAGGCTTTTAAGTTAATTTATTTAATACATATTATGTGCAATTTGGGTCAGTTAAGATTTTTATAGAAATGTTAACTTTTGCATTTCCTAAAGGTGCTGCAAGTATGATATTTGGTTTGATGTAGTTTTTAATGTATTTTTTTCACTTCATATATGAAACATACTTGCTTTAACTGCCTTTTTATGTGTTTTAAAATTAGGTGAATTTTCTTTTTCAGGTAAGCTTCTGGGTTGTTAGAGAGATTCTTCATGCACAAACTTTAAAAATAAGAGCTGAAGTTTTGAGCCACTATATTAAAACTGCTAAGGTAAGAATTTATTTGTTTTGGGACTTGCTATGTTGTAACTTTTATATGCGAGTTCACCCTTTCAAAAATGCATATGTATAAATGTTTGTTTAACATTCCATTTGACTGCAATGGTGTCTCTTAACGTGTGGTAATGTTTGGCCCCATCAGTGTGACATCATCAGCAGAAAGAGTGACAGACCAAAGCTCCAGAATTAGAGTTCTATGCCTAAAGAAAAATTAACTTGGTTTAAGAAAATGCTCTTAGATGCTGTATTTCAAATAGTGTTTACAAATTTTATTTTTCTATCAGTATAATATATTACGCATTTTGTTGGATAATCTGGATTAAGTACCTGTCGCTATTTGCAGGCTCTGAATATCTTACTTTGCTCTGGCTGCTGTTCTTTAAAATACATTGTTTATTTTTGCTGCTGGGAAGGAAAGGGCCTGAGACCTCCTTTTCTTCTAGTAATAATGTTATGGCTAATATCAGCCTGTCTGGTATGAAATACTTTCTTTTGGGTGCAATACAATTTCAAAAATATTTTTTTGAGTAAAAGTGTAGTAGATTAAGAAGCCTCTAGCCATGTTCCACTTACTTCATATAAATGTTGCCTGTTCCAATACATTAGCTCAGGGGTAGGCAACGTATGGCATGGGTGCCAAAGGTGGCATGCGAGCTGATTTTCAGTGGCACTCAGACTGCTTGGATCCTGGTCACTGGTCTGGGGGGCTCTGCATTTTATTTTAATTTTTTAAATGAAGCTTCTTAAACATTTTAAAAACCTTATTTACTTTACATACAACAATAGTTTAGTTATATATAATAGACTTCTAGAAAGAGACCTTTTAAAAATGATAAAATGTATTACTGGCACGCGAATCCTTAAATTAGAGTGAATAAATGAAGACTCGGCACACCAGTTCTGAAAATTTGCCGACCCCTGCATTAGCTAATCATCCATGTACAAATCCTATTGTTACTTGTATGAATACTCTTCCACTGTTCAAGAGTCTGGGGAGGCTTCTGGGAGAATGCAACCTCTTCATTGGGTAGAGCTCCATGCGAGGCTCTAGATAGCTCTCTACAAAGTACTATTAAATGTTTTGAGGGCAAGACAGAAGATCTGCTACTATTCTTCCCTGTTGCTCTGCTTCGTGGTTTTCTGTAGCACCTATTAGTATAATATCTAGATGACAGAAGCTATCCCAATCATTAGGTTCCCTCATTTCCCCCCATAGGTCTTAGCACCATCTGAAAAAAATCAGAGGGGACAGGATTTTAGAATTCTGCTTGTTTAGAATTCAAACCCCAGGTATGTCTCTTAACCGTGCAACTCGGGTTGAAGTGATGTAGGTTTTGTCAATTTAAACTTGTCAGACTTGTGTGTAAGTGGGTTTGGGCATTCCTTTTCTACTCAGGTCCTTATATGGTCTTCATCACTATTTAATGTGTAAATTTTGACCTGAAAAATAAAATTAGGAGAAAGAAAAGGGATAAAACCTCTAGGATCTATATTAACTGAAATTAACTGAAACAGAAGTATTTGGCTAGAATCACTCTCCTGTTTACATCTGGAAAAACTGGCATAGAACTAGGCAAAGGTCAACCAGGACTTGGGGAGATTATGGCAGGAGATCAGTTTAGTACGGAAGCTTACAATGGCTGATTAAGAAAGGGACCTGGTCAGTAGATGTTAAATGTGCACAGATTCAGCATCAACTTGAAGCCAATTTGGCTGCAGCACTGCTGTATGTTTCCCATCTGGTTATTAAAGTTTCTCTTTTCTGACAGAAATCCCTAAGGGAGGGCAATGGTGGAAACTCCGCCTGACCTTCCTGTAAGTGAATTTGCCTGGGTGGGTTGTAAAAGAGACCTCATTAACTAGGTGGGATTCAATTTATATCCTATCTTGTCTTCAGAGAATCTTGCTCATATTGTGGAAATAAGGCTTTTCTGTTAGCACTTGTAAATACCTTAATTGAACTGCCACTTATTTTCAGTTCATTGTTGTACTACAGCCACTGACACAAAGCCTGAAATAGTATATGCAATATTTTGCCATGATCTCCCTCTCTGAAATATCTGCAGTTTTGAGATAATTGTGGAAACCCACTACATTTTATCATTCACTTTAGATATGGACTTGAGATTTGTGTTTAATAGGAAAACACACAAAATTTACTGAAAGTAGTTCTTGAATCTTTAATCTGTTATAACGCATTAATCCAAGCTAACTGTTAGCTTCAGGAAGCGTGTTTTTTTTAATGCACCTTCTATTACCAGGCATGTAATGCGCCTTTGTCAGCTTTGTGGAACGTACCTACTTTATATGCCTGCCAATAGTTTATAACTCCAGCATTTTTTATTAACATGCAATTGGTTGTGAAGTGACTCAAATTATGTTCTAATCCCTGGAAAACTATGCAGATTTTTCCACTCAAATCAGGAAGAATCTTGTGTTGTTGATACTTAGAGTGTGGCACCCTCATCGCAAGGAAATGTAACTAAGTTCTAACCATGACAATTATTCACCTCATACAATACAGTTTTTTTTTCTGATACGTTAAAGGAAACATCGAAACACAGATTCTTCTAATATGTTCCCTATTTTGTACTTTCATAACACAGGAATTCTGATTAGTGTCTGACTTCATCCCTGGAACTAAAATGTGGTTTCTGAACTTGTGAACGCAAGACGCTTCTGTATTTCCTAACTTTTCTTCTTTTTAGACTCAAATTCATTTCTGTTCGTTGTACGTTTGGCATTATATTTAAATTGTAAATGGTTTTTGTCGTAAATTTAATGAAACTGAGGTTACAGAAAATATGACAACACTAATCCCACATTATCTAAACTGTTCTATTTTTCAAAAGTTGTCCATTTTGCACTTGCAAAGTTTGACACACATGGAAGCTTCTTTCAGAGATGTTAAGAAAATTTATGCACATCATTTGGTCAGTAATAGTTTGTTTTTTTCTGCACAGATCCTGACTCTTAGAGTTGCTCTTTTCTTTTAAAATGCAAGCCTAAAGCACTTCACCTGACTGTTCAAGCAGTTCATGATCTTAAGGAGTCAAATGTTTTCAAGTGAGGCTATATCAGATACGTACACCAGAAACAATAATTTTAAAGTTTAGTTTTGCATCTTGTCAGTTTAAACTGAGGTCCTCTCAAAATTCTCCTTTCTTCAGACATGCAGAAAAGCCAGCACGAGAGAGAGAAACATGCTCCACCTTTAGCTGCGGAGTCTGTGGCCCTATTGGCATCAAATCTGCAGTTTTTAAGGGATGCCTTGGAGCCTTATTTCCTGTAGAAAATACCTTCAACCCTGGTTCCCATTTGAGGGTCGAACCTACTCAGCAAACAGCACAAGCACCCCTTTAAACATCCAAAAGCACATTTTACCACCATTCTGCACTTGCTCAGTCTGTAGCTGAACTGCTCCTTACTGCTGTCCAGGCTGCCTGTGTACGGCTTCATGAAACATGGGAGCAAGGGGTAGGCACCATTGAGAAGTACCCCTATACAGCAATTAGATCCGTTTGCTCCATGCTGGAGCTCATTTGTGATTCTGGGATTGCATGGTCTCTTGTTCTGCTGAGCTTGCCGTGCTGACCAAACAGGAAATGAAATTCAAAAGTTCCCGGGACTTCTCCTGTGTACCTGGCTAGTGCACTGGAGTTGAAAGTGCTCTCCAGAGTGGTCACATTGGAGCACTCTGGGATACCTCCCAGAGGCCAATACTATCGAATCGCACAGTGCTGTATCTACATTTATCCCAAATTTGATGCAGAAAGGTTGATTTTAGCACTACTCCCCTGGTGGGGGAGGAATACAAATTTTTGGGGAAGTCCTATGGCCTATATCTTACAGGAGGTCAGACTAGGTGGTCACAATATTCTCTTCTGGCCTTGGAATCTATGAACCTAACCTCTCCTGCTAGGAAGTGCAATTTAGGTGAAGATACTGACAAATTAACTATTTAGATGAAATTCAGAACACTTTTAGAGGAATGTTAGGGTGCAGACACGTTGCCGGTTTGTCCTTATGAACCATCACATAATATGGATCAGCCATCTTTTTTAACTGTGTCTTGTTCTTGAAATGTTTGACATCAAAAACACTGTCTCCAGGAAAAATTGTTTGGAGAAGAGGTTACAATGGTGGTCTGTTAGGTTGAGAGCACCAAGTTCTGTGTCTCAAAGATGGAGGCTCAACAGCAAGCTGAAAGAGGTTTCTGAATTTCTTCAGTGTGACATATGCAATGACTATGGGAGTGATTTTTACAAAGGCACAAAAGAGAAGTAAGCACCAGCTGCCATTTGTGCTTTTGAAAATATCAGCTTAATGTTTCTGTACTGGGGAATAGTGAGTTGAATAAACTGAGGGAAACTTCAGCTGTAGTCAGTCACCCTAGAGTTCTTGAGACTTAATCAGTTTGGTTAACTCAGGAGCTAAACCTTTCTTCCATAACTTTATCTTGTACAAGCTTTGGAGATCTCTAGCAGGATCTGATTGACCTCTTCAGAGTAGGCTGTGCATGAAATTGGAAAAGTGTCATAATCTCAAGTGCTAGACTCAAATCCTATTGACCTGACTCTCTTGGGATCAAAAGATCCTGAAGTACTGAGACTAGAATTTTCAAAGGCGCCTAAGGGAATTAAGCTCCTATTTTAATTTTGATGGGGACTGGGAACCTAACTCTTTTAGGCTCCTTTGAAATCCCCATCAGAAAGTATTATCAAAGTTATTGCCAAAGCTTTTTCTTTGAGATAGCGCTAGGAATACATAACATGGGAAAATCAGGAATTTTTTATAACACAACAAACAACTGAATTTCAACTAATCACATACTAAGTAAATCATACTTTAATTTACATAAATGTGAATTTAATTAGAGTTGCATTATTGAAGGTTCAATATAATATTGAAAATTGGTTTTTCTGTGTGCGTGTGTGTATTGCTTCTAGTGCTCTTTATTGACTTTAAGGTACAGATCATGTGTTGGGTCAGTGTGGAAGAGCACCACCACAGCAGAAGCTACAGTTGTCCCTAAAGTAGTCATGATGCCTTACAGAACTCTAGGGTGAGCAAATGATAGAATATCTATTTCCCATTGCACCAGGCCAGCTTGCTGGCTTCCGTGCAAGGTGGACAGCATGGGTCTTGTCCCATCGTCTTAGCAGAAGCAAATACTCTTATGATATCCAACTATAAGCATGGATCTGCCTGTATGGAGCACAAGGTATGGAGAGTCCCTCTGTTCTTTCTTCTCTCCTCATTGCCTTGTACACCCTTATGGGGTGAGGTACCAGAATTGGCCTAAGAATATTTTTAAAGTCAAGCATTGTGGGATGATAAAAATTAAGGGTTTTTCTACCCAGGGGTCTCAGAAAAATTTGTCCAAATTAACTAAAGGTGTCCATTTAAAATGGATTAGCTAAATAGCATTAAGCCCCCATGTAGATGTTTTTATTTAGAATTAAAGTGGCCTTAATTTGAGTTAGGTTAATTCACTGAATTGAGATAAACTGAATTAAGGCCACTTTAATTCTGATTGGCTGACCCTATGGGGGTTTAAGACAGTTTAGCTAGTCCACTATAAATTCACACCTTTAGTTAATTAAGATTAATTTTTCTGTGTGTCCTCTTGTAGACAAGCCCGAAGTATTGAGAGTGAAATTGTTCTTTTGACATTGAGACCAAAAGATGTGAAATATTTCAAAATGTTTGTCTTTGTGGGGGAATAGGTATTGCTGAATAATTATTCCTAACTAGTTTCCCACGTGGACACACTTACTCCACACTAAGAATGCCTTTAACTTAATTTTGGAAGTGGATTAAGCTAAACTGCACAAAAGTATTTTAATGCAGAATAGGTATATCCACATTAGGAACTAGTGTGAAATAGCTATTGCACTTTAAAATCAGACTTCAGCTTATTCTACATTTCTCCATGTAGTGCTTAGAGAACAAAAGATGTGAAATATTTTTAATAGTGTTTCACTCTACTGGATTTGAATTCACTAATTTTGCAATGTAGGGAAGACAGACATGCTGGCAGTTTATCATTTGTTGGAATATATAGGATGGTATAAGAAATGTATAGGGTCATGCAAGACATTCATATATCCTATATTCCATATATAGAAGAGGAAAACTAAAAATAAATCACTTTGGTATGGCTTTTACTTTTTTAATTAAAATGAAAGGATGGGGATTTAAAACCAATCTTAACTATTAATTTCCTCATAAATCTGTTGAAGTGTGTAGTGAGCGAGGTTCATATAAGGTGATCATCTGTACAGAATTACAAAGAATAAAGTTTCCATGAAACTCAGTCCTAAAGATAATAGCTACAATCACTCAAAGATTTACCAGTTATACACTGTAAAGATTTAATTTAAATACTATTTTACACTGTTATACAATATGGTTTGTTTATGAGCTTAATTTGCCTTCTGTGTAATCTTAAAATGTTTGATCAGTATTTTTAACCACTGTATATCAATCACTTTATTACAGTTGGAGCATATTTTCAGTTGTATGTGTTTTCATCTACAGAAACTTTATGAGCTGAATAACCTGCATGCCCTTATGGCAGTGGTGTCTGGATTGCAAAGTGCCCCCATCTTCAGGCTGACCAAAACTTGGGCGGTGAGTAAGCTCAGTAGGGTAATTTGGGATTTTGTTCCTTCTTGAAAATTTATTATAACCTTTTGTAGCTTGCTTCAAAGATCCAATTATTAGTAAAGATACTTTTGAATCCAGATGTACTGTGTACAATGTTTCAAGTCATTTAAGTCTCCATTCTCCTTTTGAGCCTTTTTTCATTCTGACATTGAAATATTTTCCTTTGAAAAATTGTTCCCTGCAGATTCCATTAAATACAGTGGTTCCTAATTTGGCCAAATTCTATTTTGTATTTAGTTATTGGAATGTTATGAAGGCCAAAGAGAATTATATTTTAATCGTGCAAGGGATCATATTGTTGGAGTTTTTTTTAACTATAGGTAATAAATGTCCAAAAATTACTTGCTAAAATTCCCTAAGTAATTTTCTTGTTTCTATCATCGATAACTAAGCTTAATCTTTTTTGTGTTTCCAAATATGATATTTCATAGTTGTAGTAAATGTACTTAATAGTATATTTGCATGTCTCATTTTTTTAATATCAAGTTTTGAAAGAGTAAAGTTGTTTGGCAGTTTTTTTCTTTTGCTACACTATATTTGGCTACAATAGAAAGTAAGATGATCTTTCTGTACAAGTTTCATTGATCAGCACCATCTTGGGAGTAGCTTTTGCTAATTGCTACTGCAGAGCCAAGAAAAATATTGTGATTTTTGCCATAAACTATATGCCTGCATAGCCATACAGATGGACTTCATCTTTTGCAATGTATTCAAACACGGTAAGGTTTAATCAGCAACTAAAATACTTCTGTGTGTAAGGCATACACATGAATTGACTTGTAAAATGACGGCTGACAGTTCTCGGCGAGGGCATATCAGTGGACAGAACTTTCTCATATGCTACCAGAGTTGCTGTATTCCTGCAACCCAGGAGGCATTGTGAAATGTTGTATTTTTCAGTTAGCACACACTTTTCATGACCTGCAGGATGGTATAAGCTTCAGTAATCAGCTGAATATAATTTACCTCAGGCAAGTTCGGCTTGTTCAGAGTTCCAAGTAAACGCCACGCAGGTCCTTATTTTTTGTATAACACTTTTTGTTTCAGAATGTCTTAAAATAGTCAAAAATTCCAGTTGGTGTTTCAAGATGTTCTTGGAGAGAACCTCCAGGCCTCCCATTTATTTGTAATTCCCTCCCTTCAGTTCTCCCCAATCTTACTGGTTAACCACAAGCCCGTTGCCTATTCCATTTTGCACTCTCTACCAGGATCACCATCCATATCACAAAGGTGTATGTCAGCCCTCCATCAGGGATGCTCAAATTAAAGCCAGCTCAGCCCTTCCTCTGACTACTGAAATCTCAGCTAATCCAGATTTTGAAAAATCTTTGATTTTCATGGAGAATTGATTCTTCTCCCATTTTTGAAAAAGTGTTTTTAATACTTGTCTTTCCTGAGGTGAGCTCAGCCACATACTCTATCACCCTAAATGAACCTTTTCAAATTCAAGTCACGTGGTAACCCCTGGTGGTGCATACTGCAGACCTCTTCAGATATCTTTCTCTCTTGAAATCCAGCTTGTGTAAAATTTTCTGGAAATAACATTTCCCTCTGATTCTCATGATATAAGGGGGAAGGAAAGTCTTCTAAAAATAGGAAGAGCCAGCTCAGCATTGTCATCTGTGGAGTAGGTCATGCAATGCAATCAATCCACAAAATCTTCAACTGAAGAAGCTGACATTTTCCATTCCCTCTTGGAACATTTTGAATCTTCTGACTCTAGTCATCTCTTCCTGAATGAAACTATTTGGAACGAAGTAGATCTTATCCACTACCATTTAAAATTGACTGAGTCTCTCAGTTTTTACAAATAGACCTGAAAATGTGACATAGATGCAATTGCTCTGCCTTACCTATTCCAGATTCCTGGACAAAATATTGGACACTCTCTGTTTTCCTGGATAGTGAGAAATGAGTCATAAACAGAGTCCCCTTTAAAAATTAATGGGGTCGGTAAGCAAACCCACTGTCACCAAACACTTGTTGTCTTCTACAATCAACTCTTCCTTTTTACATCTCAACAAGACCATTCTCAGCCTAGGAAAATCCTAAATAAAGTGGACTGAGTAAGCATTCTGAAAGAATTCATAGGTTGCAGGACTGAAAGCAATGTAAAGTGAAGCTCTAAATCCTTCCCCACAGTGCTATAGGTAGTTATGTCTGCTGTTGTCTTTGTTCATATAACTCTGTCTTTGCCACCAACACGCATGATACTGGAATGTTCCTTTCCAGGGTTCTCTTGGGCATTTTCACCTCAGTGGCAGAGAAACTTGGGCTGTTTCAACTACAAGGACAATAGGCCAGATCGTTGCAGGTGGTTGGTCTCAGTGTAAATCCCTTCACAAAGGGAACATACCGACCACGCATGTCTGACCATAGCCTTATCTGTCACCCACTGTCTGCATTCCATGAAGAAAAGGGACTGGAGAGGAATGATTTTAAAAAAAACCACCCCTAACATCCATTAAATTGGCTCTTCCTTTTCCTTATGACACTACCTCTGATGTTGCCACATTCTCTGCAGATGTCATCTCTGAATTTCTTTTGAAAGTGGATACTTGTGTATCAGGATTTCTGGTCTGTATCCCACCATCACAAGGCAGTTACAAAAAGGAACCCTCTGAGGAAACTGACATGCAATTTCACCCCAAAGACCCTAGATGGCTGCATCAGATATCAACAGAATTATGCCTAATTGATCCACTTTGAAAAAAACACAATTAACTAATGAATAATTTCATCCTGTTCATAACTTCCTGTGTTAGTATTGCTGCTAGTTCCTTCATCCTTTTCATTCTATTGGAGTACAACGGTGTTCAATAGAAATTCGATGCTAGCCACGCTTGTGGTTTTGAATGTTTATTAGTCACATTATAAAAAAGCCACATTAAGCAACATTATAAAAAAGCCACATGCATTAGCCACAATTCAATAGCCTATTAGCCACATGTGGCTAGTGGCGAATGTATTAGACACCGCTGAGTTAGAAGATATTTCACAAACAGTATCCAAAAAGGTCACACAAAAAGTGACTTCTTCATATGACAATGAATCCCTGATAGCCCAGGAGCCTGTCTTTTTAGAAGGGAGACAGTTCTTCAGGGGAGGGAACACTTTTTTGTAGTTATGTATATGTATAGAGCCTAGCACAATGGAGACTTGATCCATAGTTGTGACCCCCTAGGACAGAAGTGGGCAAACTACGGCCCGCGGGCCACATGTGGCCCACTGGCCATTTTCATCCAGCCCGCAAGCTTGGGCTGGGGGGCGGGGCTGAGCGGGGCAAGCCTCAGGGCCCCGCACTCCCTGCCGGGGGGCCGGGCTGAGCACCACAAGCCCTGCGCTCCCGGCCAGGGGGCCGGGCCCAGCACGGAAAGCCCGGTGGCCCCACACTGCCAGCCGGAGAGCTGGGCCCAGCACAGAAGGCTCCGCGGTCCGAGCCGGGGGCCGGGCCAAGCGCATCTTGCCACTGGGCCCTGAGCCAGGGTGCTGGGCCAAGTGCAGCAAGCCGCGGGGCCCCGGGCTCCTGGCACTGGCCCGGGGTGCCAGGCGGAGCTTGACAAGATGCAGGGCCGGGCGGAGTGCTGCGAACCGTGGGGCCCCATGCCCAGCTGAGCAGGTAAGCCAGTTTGGTGGGGGGGCGGGTCTTAGGTGGTAGGTGCTTGGGGTGGTGATTAAGGTGTGGGGGGTCTAAAGCGGGGGCAGTCAGGGAACAGATAGCAGGAGGCTAGATAGGGGGTGAGGTTCTGGGGGGCAATTAGAGTGGGGTGGGTCTCTGGGGGGGCGATCAGGGACAAGGAAGAGGGGGTTTGGACAGGTAGGGGTTCTAAGGGGAGTAGTCAGGAGCAGGAAGTGGGTGGAGGTCAGATGGGGGCGGGGCCTTCCCTACTCGGCCCTCTGCACAATTTTGAGGCCCCGTGCGGCCCTCGGGCCAAAAAGTTTGCCCACCCCTGTTCTAGGCACTACTACAGTTCAAATAATAATGAAAACATATGCTTTGAGTTATTGTGCACATAAACATTCCACTGTAGGTGTTTGTGTTCCAGTGCACACAAATTAGACACTTTGCCATCAGTACCACTTGACGACCCATGTGCCCCTGCTCATCCCATGCTCTTAAGTCAGTGTCCACTGCCTCCCTCTCAGTTCCTTTTCCTGTTGCAAGAGTTTGGGCTCCCTCTACAGTTAACTTCGATTAGTCAGCTTTCAAAAATCTTTTAGTGTTGTATACAGTTAGTATTTAGCATACTATAATTAGGTATTGTTTTTATTAGAACCTTGAGGATTTATTATGAAAAAATCTTCTGGTTTTAAACTGTCATGTGTAGGGCTGAAATACGTATCATAGAATCATAGAATATCAGGGTTGGAAGGGACCTCAGGAGATCACCTAGTCCAATCCCCTTCTCAAAGCAGGACTAATCCCCAATTAAATCAATCAACAGATTTTTTTTCCCCTTATCCCTAAATGGCCCCCTCAAGGATTAAAGTCACAACGCTGGGTTTAGCAGGCCAATGCTCAAACCACTGAGCTATCCCTCCCTCGCCCTTAGGCACAAGAGCTGTTTGGTTTGTCTGTGTGAGGAACAAGCACTCAAAGAAAAAACAGTTACCTTTTGTAACTCTTATTCTTTGAGATGGGGTGTTCATGTCCATTCCAATACCCACCCTCCTATCCATCTGTTGGAGTAGCCGGCAAGAAAGAACTGAAGGGGTGGTGGGTCAGCAGCGCTATATATTAGGCGCCATGAGGGCGCAACTCCAGGAAGTGCCCAGGGTGACCCGATGGCTGTTGCTAAAGGAAAAATGTTCCGGCCAATGTGCATGTGCATGTGCATGTGCACACACCTGATTGGAATGGACATAAACACCACATCTCAAAGAACAACAGTTACAAAAGGTGAGTGAGTATTTTTTCCTTGCCAGCACAGAGGGAAAGGCTTCTGATGTTGGTGCTTTCTGGTCCTGAAGAAATGCTTTCACCCCAAAGCTGAACTATTTCATCAAAAAAAGATCAAGTTCAGGATGGTCACAATATATCTGTGCCACAGAACGTACTTTTGGTTTGTTGTAGGCACCAACATTATGCAGAAATGTATAAAAACAAAGCTCTCAGGTTTGCATAGTTAGCAACCACTGATGTGGAGCAGATTCTCCACTCCCCTCCACTCACACTTGGGGATTACTAGTAAATGGTATTCTACTTCAGTCTCTCTTCAGCCCCAAGGTTCTTAACCAAATGCATGTTGGTGGTAGCAGACTACCTCCATTGTTTGAGCATTCAAAAATTTCCTTATCTGGATAATTGGCTAGTTCGTGCATTATCAAGTGTCTGGGTCCAGAGCAATGTCCTACTCATCAGACGAATGTTTTTCCATTTATGGCTGAAACTGAATTTGGAGAAGTCACAATTAAAAACCCACTCAACTCATAGAAGCATATTGCGATGCCTGAACAGCCATGACTGATTTCCCAAGAGAATGTTATCAATATCAGTCTCTAACCACCCTTTCCAACAGCCACAAGTCCGGGACAAGAGGAACAGTGCCTGTCTGCCTTCAGTTCCTGGGTCACTTGGTCATATATATATAATATAAAACTTTGCATGGCAGACTTCACTTTCGCTGTCTGCAGGCCTGACTTGGTTTGGTATATCACCCAGAAATCATCTGGACATGCAGATTTGCGTACCTGGATTGGTAGCTGGATCCACAAAAAGTATGTAGAGGAGCTGCATTTCTGTCCTGAGAACCAATTGTTACCTGTTACTCGTTAACAAACAGATGGGCCCCCCAGCCATTGATAGATGCATCACAGTTAATTTCAGATACAAGCTTCTTGGTCACCTCAGGAGCGTTCCTTCCATATAAACGTGTTGGAGATCTGAGCTATTCATCAGGCCTGTGAGATATTTATATCCACCATTGAGAACCAATGGTACTAGTTCTTACAGACAACACAACTGCCATGTTTTCTTTTGTTTGTTTTTTTAAATAAGCAGAGAGGAGCAAGAATCTCTCAGCTGTGCAAGGAGGCTGTCCTCCTATGGAATTTATGAATCCTTCACAATGTTTCCCTGAAGTCCTTTCACCTTCTGGTAGTAAGAAACATGCTAGCAGATTTCCTCAGCAGGGTTTTCATGGACCAACATGAGTGTTCAATCAAGCAAGACATCAGATTTTCCACTGCTGGGGGTATCTAGTAATAGACTTGCTAGTGACCAACCTCAATTGCATATGCATGAGGTTTTGCTTTAGGGCAGGCCTCAGCCCATGGTTACATTTATAGATGGTTTTCTTCTCTGGTCTGGATACCCCCATCTGCATTCCTTCCAGTTCCTCTAATTCCAAGAGTACTGAGGAAACTGAAATGAAAAAACGTTAATCCTTATTGAACTAGCATGGCCAAGCCAATATTGGTTCATGGATCTCCATCAACTATTTATCCACTCATTGATAACTCTACTGCTAGTCACAGATCTTCTAATTCAGTACCAGGGCAAATCTCTACATCCAAACCTCAAATTTCTGCACTTTACTGCATGAACACTCAGAAGAAATTGCTACTGTGAGGTTTAAACCATCTTCGTGAGCAGCAGAAAGGAATCCACTAGAGCCAGCTATGCAGCTAAGTGGAAAAGATTTTCCATTTGAGTACAATCCCAGAGTTTATTGCCCCTTCTCACAGTTACACAGGTGCTGGACTATCTTATTCACCTGAAATCATCAGGTTTTTCAAATAATTTTGTGATAGTTCACCTAGCCTATATTTCTGCATTATATCTGTAACAGGGTGCTGGAAAGAAAGCACTGAGCCAGCCCCTGTTCCCTCTGTTAGCTCGGGTAGCGAAGGCTCTGCTAGCTCAGCTTCCAGGTGGAGGAGTTAATTGGCTGGCAGGGTGTGGCCCCGGAGAGAGTGGGGCTTGAGGCAAACCACCTGGGAGCCTTCCAGGCCAGTGCATAAAGCTCGCAGGAAGGAAGTCACAGAGGGGGAAGAGGACAGGGAGGAACAAGGCGTGGTTGTTCCTGGCTAGCTGTGGGAGCTAGCTGTCCCCCAAGGCAGCCGAGACAGGAGACTATCTTGTATAAAACTGTATATAGGTGATGGTGGGGGCTTGCACAAGGGAATAAAGAGACACTGGTGCTTGCAACAGCGGGATCTCGGCTCATTTGTGTGATGAGCTGGGAAGGGCTCGTTTACAATCCACCAATAGATTTTTTTCCTCATCTTCTTTCATCCCCTCATTTCTTGTTTTTTTGAAAGGCCTAATCAACATTTACCGTCCCTTGTCTGCCTCTGTACCTGTATGGTATATTTAGATCTAGTTCTCTCCAAATTGATGGCCTCTGATTGAGAGGCTACAATGACAACTTCATTACTTTCATTGTCAATGAAGACTGTTTTTGACAGAAATAAATTCTGCAAGGAGGTTTCAGAACTTCAGCCATGCTTGGCTGATCCTCCTTTCACAGTCTTTCATAAGCACAAGGTATCCATTAAGCTATATCCAAACAAGATAGTTTTTGTAAAGGGAAATCATGCCTCACCAGTCTACTAGAATTCCTTGAGGGGGGTTAACAAGCATGCAGACAAAGGAGATCCAGTGGATATAGTGTATTTAGTTTTTCAGAAAGCCTTTGACAAGGTCCCTCACCAAAGGCTCTTAAGCAAAATAAACAGTCATGGGATAAGAGGGAAAGTCTCTCATGGATTAGTAACTGGTTAAAAGATAGGAAACAAAGGGTAGGAATAAATGGTCAGTTTTCAGAATGGAGAGCGGTAAATAGTGGTGTTCCCTAGGGACTTGTACTGGACCCAGTTCTATTCAACATATTTATAGATAATCTGGGAAAAGCGGTAAACAGTGAGATGGCAAAATTTGCAGATGATACAAAATTACTAAAGATAGTTAAGTCCCAGGCAGACCGCGAAGAGCTACAAAAGGATCTCACAAAACTGGGTGACTGGGCAGCAAAATGGCAGATTACATTTCACTTTGATAAATGCCAAGTAATGCACATTGGAAAACATAATCCTAACTATACATATACAATGATGGGGTCTAAATTAGCTGTTACCACTCAAGAAAGAGGTCTTGTAGTCGTTGTGGATAGTTCTTTGAAATCATCCACTCAGTGTGCAGCGGCGGTCAAAAAGCCAACAGGCAGTTGGGAATCATCAAGAAGGGGATAGACAATAAGACAGAAAATATCTTGCCTCCATATAAATCCATGATACGCCCACACCTTGAATACTGCGTACAGATGTGGTCGCCCCATCTCAAAAAAGATGTACTGGAATTGGGAAAGATTCAGGAAAGGGCAACAAAAATGATTAGGGTATAGAACCGCTTCCATATGAGGAGAGATTAATAAAACTGGGACTTTTCAGCTTGGAAAAGAGGCGACTACGGGGGGATATGACAGAGGTCTATAAAATCATGAGTAGTATAGAGAAAGTAAATAAAGAAGTGTTATTTACTCCTTCTCATAACACCTAAACTAGGAATCACCAAATGAAATTAATAGGTGTCAGGTGTAAAACAAACACAAGTAAGTATTTTTTTCACACAATGCAATGTCAGTCTCTGGAACTCCTTGCCAGAGAGTGTTGTGAAGGCCAATACTATAACGGGATTCAAAGGGGAGCTAGATAGAGTCATGAAAGATAGGTCCATCAATGGCTATTAGCCAGGATGGGCAGGAATGGTGTTCCTAGACTCTGTTTGCCAGTAGCTGGGATTGGGTGACAGAGCATAAATTACTTGATGATATAACCTCTCTGTTGATTCCCTTTGGGGCACCTGCCATTGGCCACAGTCAGAGGACAGGATAGTGAGCTTGATGGACCTTTGGTGTGACCCAGTATGGCCATTCTTATCTGAGGTCTTTCCCCCAAAATCTTTGTAAACTATACTGAAATAATTAAAAGTCAATCAGAGTTATCTCAATGCAGCTCACATTTGGTATCTGTATGTATAAAATGTTTTTACAATCTTGCTAAAGTCTCTTCTCCATCAAAAATAGCAACTTATTCCACCTCATCAGCTTTCCTGAGCAATGTTCCAATAACTAATATGCATGCATATTGTACATATGATCATCTGCATGTACTTTCCACTCTTTATGCCATCACTCATCCCTCTCACGATGAAACCAACTTTGGCAAATTAGCTGTTAGTCTCTGTCTGGATGAGCCAAAGTGCCTAGTCCTGTAAGGGAACTGTTGATATGTCACCTACAGTGGATTGTATAGGTGCACAATCACTCAAAGAACAAGGTATTGTAAGGTAAGTAATTTTTTTCTTCATGTGTGCTGATATTTCTTTAAACATATGGGGTCTTAAAATTGTAGAGTGAGGTGTCTCTTTATAAATTCTGAGAATCTCCCCCTGCAAATTACTTGTCTCCTCTTCCCCACAAAACTCCTTAAAAAACTGGCAGTTCTGAACAATCATTGAGAACAGTCATCCCACCCATGTCCTGCTTTCTGTCACTGTATCAGGCACACTATCTCCCCTTTGGGTATCCTCTTCCCCCAGCCACTTCCCACTCCCATGATAACACCCGTGAGTAGCTGAGCTCAGGGACATTCCATGGAAAGGATCGCCAGGGCACAGAGCTCTGTCTGCTTCACCAAACAGACAGGGAACCCTCTTGCCCCCAGGCTGGGAGCAGGTCACTCTGATTTCTGTGGAGCCCCAGGGTGGTAAGTGGCGGTGGGCATGTTGCAGAGAGGAGCATAATAGCAGCACCCCTGCTGCTGGTGAGACTGTATCTCAGGCACTAGAATCTGCTTTCTCTGGGCTCCTAGCCCCTGTATCCTACCTCTGAGACAGGAAAGATGATGATTTTGCGATATGAGAGTATTGAAAAAACTGCTGCAAGCCTTTGTTACCCTGGAATTTTGGAATTCACACTGATGAAGCTCCTTATGTCAAGCATAACTGCGCAAGTCACCAATAGTTTTTCATAAACAATTATTTTTTTGCGTGTTGCTCTTTTCCCCATTGTTCTGTCCCCCAATGTTAAGCCTGATATTAACTTCACAGTTTTCCAAGTAAATTTTTGCACTGATTTTTTAATTTTTGAAATAAATACTGATAGATTTCCTGGAAACTTTAGAAAAAAATAGAAACCAGAAACGAAGGTCCTTCTACATGGTGAAAAGACATGATTTCGTCTAGACTAATTATGCAGCAAATACTTATTTTGAGAAGACAAACCTAAAAGGTAAACTTCATGTCCCAAATGTCCCTGATAACAGTGAAAAAATCAGACATCCTTGCTAATACTTTGAGCTCTAACAGTAGTCCAATACATTTAAGATCTATAGAAGTCTTCAGTATTATTGAGAATTAGGTGCTGCTAAGTCAAATGGTGGGACCTCCAATGAAATATGGACAATCTGGAGATGATGCTGGTTTGAAAAATGAAGTATTTTGAAGACATGGCTGTAATCATGGTATCTAAATTGTCTAGACTTACGTTCCAGCTACTCAGAGACCGCTTTTTTCACTCTAAGCTCTGTCACTATGTCTCTTCTCTGCATTGTCAACGAAACCCAGGTATATTTTGGTTATAGTGATGGTGTAAAATCTCAAGGTTATATACCTACACACCTAGGGTATCTCCTCCTTACATTCTTTTAAACTATTAATTCTGTACATCTTCACATATAGCTAAAACTTTGGTTGAGAGACTAGAATACCTAGTCTCCTGCCAAAATGGTCAATCTAAACATTTTTCCACGTTACCTTAAATCCAAAAATGAAATAAAACCTTTAATGTAGCTACTCAATTGTAGTTCTGTTAAAAGTTCTTTCTTGAGTGCAGTATTTTCTAACATGACTTCTCATTCCTCACGCACATAACTCAGCTATAGTTAATTCTGTTGAGCACAGTATAGATTTACAGTAAAAGATAGTTTTGTTTTGTAAGGTTTGGTGTTATAATTGATCCTGTGACAAAAAGATCCAATAAAACTGCTTTTTGCTAACAGAACAATATACAAGGTGGTTTGTGCTCAAATCACTGTACTTTTCTGTGGAGAAGACATATCAAGCCCTTATTGCATCTTTCTCTTACTAAACAGAATTTTTGTATGTGAATATCAGTATGTCTGCATCAGGCAATATGTTGATTGAGTTTAAAGAATTACAGTTAATTTTCACTAGATTTTAATGCTCTCATTTCTTTCACTGGAAAATAAACTTATTGGGAAAGTTCAGAGTTTACAGCTCATGAAGTTTCAAGACAAAGAAACCATAAGAGTATGAATAGCTTAACCAAAATGGCATGGTTGTGAAATAAGGCTTTGTTACAGACTGATGGTGGTAGGGCAACCATATTTCCTGCAATCAACTTGGCTTCACTCCCATTGGGAGTGATGGGAGGAATGGACATTTTCTGCTAAGGGGACTTTGTGTTTCACTCGTATTGAGAGCAATGGAAGATAATGACCATTTTGAAAGAGAGGAGATATTCATGGAATTCTTTGTATTAGAACATTATTGGTGTGTACCTGCTGAAGAAGAAACTTTCAGTAATGGAGAATAACAGTTTAAAAAAAATTAATCCTTTAAAAAAATGTAACCAGTGCATGAGATTTCATTTTTTTAACTGATATAGAAGTTTTAATAGTCTGCATTATCCCATTATTAAGATAATTCACTACCAAATAAATGGTTTGACACAGTGCTAAATTTCTTAAAGAATCCATTTAAAAATTAATTTTAACTCAAACTAACCAATTTTCTTGTAAATTCTCAGAATGTATTCTATACTCAAAGAATAAGAACTGTAATTTTTGGGACAATACTCAGTATTCTTCACATAGAACTAATTGGTTGAATCCCGCTTTTAGTGCAAAATTCATCTCAACCCTAAATGAACTGCAACCCTTCTATCTTTGTCTTTCTTTTCTAGTTATTGAGCCGAAAAGACAAAACTACCTTTGAAAAGTTGGAATATGTTATGAGTAAAGAAGATAATTACAAACGACTTAGAGACTATATTAACAGCTTGAAGATGACTCCTTGTATTCCTTATTTAGGTAGGTAAGCTTAATATCTTTGGTGTGCAGTATTAAGGCAGTAGTACTTGCACAGTGACTTGCAGAAAAACAAAAAGCCATCTTTTAAGCTGTATTTGAGAGTATTTAGTGCTTTTGCAAAGAATGTAGAATCACTTGATTGGCTGTAAATGTTCTGTGTATAGCAAGAAATAACTTTTCAACTTAAGAAGAAAAAATCCCATTAAAACTTCTCAAGTGCTCCTAAGATTTTGCATAGAGTATCAGTTTTCTTGGAGTTGTTGTGTAGATTTAATGGTTGACTCGTGGAGAAGCAGTCAAACAGGCAGATCACATGAGTCCATTCCATTTAATATGCATTGTGCTGCAGACATCAGTTATTCCTTCATCTACATCAGGATGAGCTCCAGTGGCCCACTACAGTTGACTAGACTTCATAATCCCCCCCTACCCCCCCAACCTTAAATATGCTATTTTCTCTTCCTCACTTCTTTTGGGCTATTTTAAATCCTCTTGGATGTGGGGATTAGAAATCCTTTATTTTGCTACCATCCACATTTCTGTCATGATAGATATTTCAGCCTCTGTATTTTATGATGGGTAAAGAATCAGTCCTGTCAGTCACTGGTAACAAGGGAATGCTCAGCCCCCTGCAGCTCCCACTAGTTTTGTTCTGCTTCAGAAACAGCAGGCAGAGTTAACCAGACCTTTGCACTGAAGAGGTTTTCTGAGGAATTAAAAAAAACCCTGTAATTATGAATTAGCAATTTGGTTCTATAATTTAATCTTCTAAATGTCAGCTGTTTCTCAGGTTTGTTGGCCTTATAAATTGTCCCCCTCAGTTCTGCTTCCTCCTTGTGAAATACTGAAGCAGCTGATGTCCCTTTCATATGATTTTCACTGACTCAAAATGAAGGATGGGGAAGGGGAAATACTTTGTTCGTTGATAGCTACTCTTTAGAATCAATTTATTGAACCTACTTTCTACCTCTGCCAATTCCAGCTTGATTTTAGCAGTGACTCTGCTCATGAACTCCTGTATAGAGAGATTAATGTTTCATGTACTTTAAAAACAGATTTTTTAGGTATTCAGAGATATGGCACAGGAGATTGATTAATGAGATTTGTAATCACTGCAATTACATCAAAATTGAACCTGGGTGGGGGACAAAGAAGGAGGGCATAAAACATAATCAGGATAGGATTTTAAGATTTGACTTCTTCCAAACCTCTAAGATTAGAAAAAGGTTTTTCTAGAGCAGGGGTGGGCAAACCTTTTGGCTTGAGGGCCACATCGGGGTCCTAAAATTGTATGAAGAGCCGGAGAGGGAAGGCTGTGCCTCCCCAAACAGCCTTACCCTCCCGCACCCTTCCGATCCCTCCCACTTCCTGCCCCCTGACTGCCTCCTTCAGAATCCCCAACCCATACAACCCCTTTTTTCCCTGATCCCCTGATCTCCCGCTCCAGAAATGCCCCCCCGCCCCTAACCACTCCCCCAGGATCCCAACCCCTATCCAATCCCACATTCCCCATACACTGACTCCCTTCCTCCCCAGAACCTCCACCCCTTCCAACTGCCCCCTGTGTCCTGACTGCCCCCGGGACTCCCTGCCCCTTATCCAACCCCCCTGGTCCCAGCCCCCTTACTGTGCTGCTCAGACATGCTGCCCCGCAGGAGCTCACAGCCCTGCCCCCCAGAGTGCTGCCTGCGCAATGCGCTAAGGCTCCGGGGGCTGGGGGAAAGGCGTGGGCGGGGCTGCGGGGAGCCTCCCTAGCTGGGAGCTCAGGGGCTGGTCAGGGTGGGCCCATGGGCTGGATGTGGCCCTTGAGCCATAGTTTGACCACCCCTGCTCTAGAGTATTGTAAAGCTCCAACTTCCAGCTATTCGAGTTCCAGAGTCGACAGGGAGAGTGCTCGGAGGTTGATTTATCACATCTACAGTAGCCACAATAAATCGATCCCCAGTAGATCGATCACTGGCTACTGATCTGGCGGGTAGTGTAGATGTGGCCAAACATTTTAGAAATAAAATAGATATTTTTCTCTATCCAGCTAATTTGGATTTTTTTTTTTGTTGCTTCCTTAAGTGTACAAAATGCAAGTACAGTCAGACCCCGCAATACCACAATGATCAGGATCCAAAAAAAATCGATCGCGGTAAATGCAGGGTCGCGGTATTGCGTGGTTCCACTGCGGACATCGGGAGCCAGTTGCACCCCGCGCTATAAATTGATTCGTGCTATCACGGGGCGCGGTATTCCGGGGTCTGTGTGTGCAAAATTGGCAGGGAAAACAGAAAAACACTGGAAAACTGTATAATTGTTCTTCCTTTTATTTCAAGTTTGTGCCAGTGCAAACATCTCCCTTTAGACACATTAACAAGTTTTTGTCCAAATTCTGCTGTAGATAAATCTTTGGACGTAACATGTCGATTTATTAAAGTCTAATGTGTATTTTCTTTCTGCTTAGAAATGAAAAATGGGTTTAGTTGATGTCTGTATTGCGTCTTGCCGGGACCAGTTGTAGTTTTAAAAACTAGTCTATCATTTGGCTTTATACAGTATTAGTTGTTATTGGTGATTAAAATGTTGTATGCTTCCATTTTAGCTCTCCAGAGGAATAGAGAATTAGATGTACTTTTCTGGAGTGCTTTCTCTAATGTTACTTGACTTCTTATGGATAAATGGCTGGAAAAGCAAATGAAAATGGTTTGGAACAGTAATCTTAGTAAATCTGGAACTGTCTTGGAACCTTAATTGTTCAATTCAGTTAAACCTCTTCCTGCAATGAAAAATTTAACCTGTAGTAAAATCTGTTCAGAATTTATAAGAATATTCTCTACAAAGGTTGTTAACTAGGGATTTTTACTAGTAGAAGAATATTCAATACAAGAGCAATTCACTAATCTGTTTCTGATTTTTCACTTGTAGGCTATAATCTATTAAAGGTGTGTGGGGGGTTGTTTTCTGTTCTTTGGTGTGTAAAACATGTACGGAAAGAGTATTGCTTCTGTGTTAAATTACATATAAAATGCTGTTAAAAGATTAACTGGTTTAATGGCTCTGCCATGGCATGACAAACTTAGTTTGGAAAGCAACTTTAGATATCACACTCCAGAAACTGGGAGACTGGCATTGCTTTATAAAGGTAACTTTTCTGGACTTATAAGGCAGGTTGATTGTCACATGCTGTCTGAGATCGCTGCTGCTAATAGACACAGAGTTACATTGGCACTGGTCATGAAGGACCCTGCTGGTAGTGGGGGTAGGAAGGACAAAAAAGAGAGTGACTGTGGTTTTGTCTCAGAAGTTTAAAAGGAGTTCAGTTTTGTCTCCAAAATTAATATGGTTATATCATTGCTGCAGAGTTAACTCGGCTTTTAGTTGCATGTTGTCCCTAAACTGTCTCTTATACAGACACACAAACCTCTAACATGAATTTGTTGCTTTCACCTGGGACTTGCTGGTACATCAGTGGTTAGAGGCTAAAGCACAGTTGAGCATGCAGGCTAAATCGCTCGTGGTGATAGTGTTCGATAAAAAGGGCCCCCCGCAATAAATTCCTCATTCCTCCTGGCCTTGCTTAACTTCCTTATCTTGTTCAAATATTTTTTGCCTTGTTCCTCCTTCTGTTTTTTCTCTGCTTGATTGAGTAACCGTAGAAAGCAGTTTGTGCGAGGTCAGCCTGAGATGATACAGGAGCCATACCCAGTGTCTTTCCTTTGTCTGTTTTAAACCTATAAATACTGATGTGTTGGTCTAATAAAGCTGCCACATGCCTCCGAAGCTACTAGCCTGAGGTGGGTGCGTGCCCTTTGATCAAAGTTGCTTGGCCTCAGTGTGTTCTTACATGATCTCTGACAGTTTCGAGCTATAGCCCAACTCCGCACTACCCAGGTGTTGGAACGGTGAGTAGGACAAGCTGATTTTTACCTAACAATATTCCTCCAGTTCCTTCTCATAATTCCTCAGTGAGCCAAGAAGGTCAGACACATTGTTCCACAGTTAACTGGGAAAGAATCCGAGCATCTCCACTTATTGCAGTGCTAAGAACATGGGATTTGCTCCCAGAATTCCTAGTGACATACAGGTGAGTGCAGCACCAATGTGCACCCAGTAACTCAAATGTGGCTTTTCAGTGAGGCCATTCACACCCAGGCTATGGTAAACTGGGTGCTCAAACCTGGGTGAAAATCACCCAAGTTAATTCTGTAGTGAAGACATACCTTATATGGCCAATTTAAATGGTCAACGCAAACTGAGAATGGATAAGTTATGTTTACAGGAACTCCTCCCTTTACATTGCAGTTATGTTCCTGAAAAATGCAACTTTAAGCGAAACAATGTTAAATGAATCCAATTTCCCCATAAGAATTAATGTAAATAAGAAGGGTTAGGTTCTAGGGAATTTTTTTTACCAGACAAAAGACTGTCTGTAATATACACACACAGTATAAGTTTTAAACAAACAATTTAATGCTGGTACACAGTGATGATGATTATGAAGCTTAGTTGAGCTGGAGAAGTCAGAGGGTAGGATATTTCCCAGGGAATGCCTTACTGCTAAACTGGGGATTCTCAAACTGAGATTCAGGACCCCTAAGGGAGGTCACAAGGTTATTACATGGTGGGTCGTGAGTGGTCAGCCTTCACCCCAAACCCCGCTTTGCATCCAACATCTATAATGGTGTAAAATATATTTAAAAGTGTTTTTAATTTGTAAGGGGGGGGTCACACTCAAAGGCTTGCTATTTGAAAGGGGTCACCAATACAAAAGTTTGAGAAACACTGTGCTAAATGAACTAGCAATTTGCTGAGCCTTCAAGGGTTAACACTCACACTCTAGAATGCAACAGGAAAGAAGGGAGGGCAGAAACATGCACTCTGAGACATAAAGCTAGATATGCGCATTTCAATTAGGGATCAAGAGTTGGGTCAAAAGTACATTCACTGTCTGGTTAATTAGATCAGCAAACTGGCAGCTGCAGCTGCTCTCCCTTGTGTGTTCCCTCTGCTCTATGGAAGATGGGGTAAGCGGGGTGCAGGAGCGGGGGGGCGGGAGACACCCTGACATTAGCCGCCCTCTTCTTCCCCTCCCTTTCCCACCAGCAAGCAGGAGTCTCAGGAAGCAGCTCCAAGGCAGAGGGCAAGAGCAGCACATTGCAGTGGGGGAAGGGACATGAACTGCCAGCAATTGACAGCCTGCTGGGCAATTGAACTGCTGGCAGTTGATTGCCTGCTGGGGAGCTGAGATGTTAGAAGGGAGCGCTTCACAACTTTAAACGAGCATGTTCCCTAATTGATTAGCAACGAATTAACCGAATTAACCAAATTAACCGGGATGATTTTAAATAAGGAGTTACTGTATTTTATTCTAAGCAAAATATAACCTTTCTGAAAAAGGTTTATAATGGAAATTCTGACAAAGCCCGTTTTATAGTTGTGCTGCCAGACTTCACAGTAAAACAAGTGGGTCATACTGCTAGAAATAAGATATTTTCTTGGCTTAAAATTTACTGTTCCTTGAAATAGTCTTTTATATTTGTGTTCCACTGAAGGTAAGATCAGTTGTGCTAAGCTGTTGGAGCTGGGGGAGGAAGAAGAGGTTCTCAGAGTAAAGGTGTAAACATTTGTCTGGCGTGTACTAGTCTAGCAAATCATAAGGAAAAATTGTGTGTGAATTACTCCTCTAAATCTGAAAATAATTAAAAATGTTTATTTGTTCTAGTCATAAATTACAGAACAATCTTAAGTGTTGTGTTGGGGATTTGGCACTTTGACAACGCTCATTCTATAGAAGAGAGAAAAATATAACAGTGTGATGCATAAGGAGTATTGAACATGATAAATATTCTCTGTGTATAATTCTTGTAGGCATGCCTACTTCATTTGTCTAATAGGGAGGCATTACAATTTATACTACTGAGGATGTTACTCTGGGAAAGAAAATATTCAAAAAAATACCATTAGGCAAAAATTGAAATCAGTAAATTGAGCAAATCTTCCATGTGCACTGTTTATAGTTTCCCTTGAGGCATGATTTGTGCAGTCTTGTAAGACTTTTCTTGAGGAAATTGTATTACGTATTGAATGGATGTGTGTATATTACATAGAAAAAACATACATTAAAAGAACAGTATTAAAATTGCAAGGTCAAGCACTCAGAAGTTAGGAAATGTCAGAATTAAGGCTTCCTTGTGTGAATGCATGATGGTCTTTAATTACATGATCATTTTTTTTTCTAAATGATACTGCTTCATTCAGTGCACTGGATGAACGATGCTCACTTAATGAGCTACAGTAGACTCTCGATTATCTAGGATGATAGGGAAAAAATTAACCCTGGTTAATAAAATCCCGGTTAATTACCATCCATAGGAAATATGGGCGGGGGGGTTGGTTCACCAGCCACCCTGCGCTGGGGGGAGGGGGTATTGGTTCACTGGCTGCCCTGTGTCCTGGTGGGTTGTTTTTGTTGTTGTTTTTTTTTTTTGCCGTTTGGGGCGGCAAGAAAGCCAGAGCCGGCCCTGCAAGTTACACGTATTTTTTTTGACGTCCTGGTTAGTCCACAATCTGGTTAACCCAATCCTGGATAATAGAGAGTCTACTGTATTGTTTCTCTTTATTCATTTTGTGGCCCTGTGCTTTATTTACTGCATGCTATTCAAACTCTACTCTGGAAACAGAATTATTAATTTCCTCATGGGTTTTCCTATGGCGCTCATCACTATAGTATGTGAATGCTTCACAAACAGTGAATGTATTTTCATAACACTCCTATGAGATTAGTTGATATGGCTCGCGTGCTGCCTGAGCACTGGCTCCCAGCCAGTGGGAGCTGGGGAGTGGTGCCTGCGGGAGAGAGCAACGCAGACCTGCTTGTGCATCTCTGCCTAGGAGCTGGACCTGCTGCTGGCTGGTTCCAGGATACAGCACAGTCTGTGGTCCCAGGACAGGCCAGAAGCCTGCCTTGGCACTCCTGCTGTGCTGCACAAGGAGCCGCTCAAGGTAACCCTGTGCCCCAATCCCCTCATTCCCGGCCCCACACTAGATTTTGAACCCCAGCCTAGAGCCCTGACCCCTCCCACATCTTGGACCCCTCATTCCTGGCCCCACCCTGCAGCCCTCACCCCCACACCGCAACCCTCTTCCCCTGCCCTGAGCCCCTCCCACGCCTCAAACCCGTCATCCCCAGCTCCTTTGGGTTGCAGGCATCACAATTTTCCTCAACTGAGTCACCAGAAAAAAAGTTTGAAAACCATTGTGTTAGAGTGATTGCATGGCCCCTCGTGTTCCTACCCTTGACATCTCTAAACATACTGAGGGTAGAAAGAATGTACAGTACCTTCTACTACCTCAGTTCCTTTTAACAGTTGTGCCAGGTGGAAGTGGAACTGATCTGATCTGCTCAGTCTGGAGATATTCTCCATTTCTTGGTGTCTTTGTAATTGTTTAGCATAGTTATAGTTTAGTGATAACTATACTTAGTTAAGTTAGTAGTTCGTTCTGGGTTATGGTGAAGAAAAAAAAAAAGCCAGGATTCAACTGGTGTGTTTCACGTTCAGTTGTTTTCCTGGTATTGGACAACTGTGTTAGATGCCTGAAGTACTTGACAGAGAGCCACTCTCCTTTTCGGTGTTCCATCTACTGGACGTTCATGCCCAGAGTTTGAGGACAGGCAAAAAAGATTGCAGGTGCTTAACCTTAAGGAGGCTCTTGAAGCTAAGCCTTCTAGTTTTTGGTATTTGTTGGATCCAAGATCTAAGGAGGCCAGTCTCTGCTTCTCTGACTTTCTCCAGCAAGTCAAAGCAGCTTAACGATTCCAGGAAATTGGAATCTTCATTGGGTATGGCTTGAGTAGTCAAGACTTTGAAGGCACCAGTGATGGAGAAAGTCAGGCTGCCTACTGCAGAACCAAGTGCCATATTGTTGGCTCTGGCTGTGTCAATTTCAGAGAAGAAGCTAGGGAGAAATTGGACACTGTTAGCAGTGCCCGATCCCGCAAATGAGATTTATTGGATCTGCCCTCCTCTGATAGGGCCTCTACTTTTCCAGGTTCTGATTTGAGGACTAAAGACTAAATGTGAATATTTCAGATTTGCACGGCACTGCACTGTCAAGATCTGTGGCTTCAACCTCAAGTCCCAGATCCAGCTTTGGATCCATAAAAGATTTTTACTGGCTTCCAAGCAATGGCTTCTTCTGTTCCAAGGTTTGCAGCATCTTCATCTAAGAGAAAAACAGGGGATTTTGAGTAGTTCTTTTGATCATTTTTTACCACCTCCTCCTCTTTAAGACACCTACAAGGTCTCTAGAAATAATTTTTTTCTCTTGTTCGTTTCTCTCCGCACTTGGGGTCTATTCCTTCTCCAGTGGGCTCTAACACAGATATAAGGCCATATCTGTGTTTTGAGGAGGATAGAATAGAGAGACTTGTTTCCTCCTGGTTTATGCTTCCGTTGCTCTTTCTCCTATGGGTATGTTCCCAATCCCCAGTTTTTGGTAAGACGAGTAGTCCTGGGCTCCATGACCTTTTTGGGCGCCACCACAGGAATTTTTCAGTTGTCCTCTTTATGAACTGGAAAAGTGATGATATTTAAAAGATTCAGCAGTGGAGAAATCCTTGTATCTGATTCCAATGGAGCTATTTGCATCCCAGACAGTGATGATTAAAATGAAGCAATGGCTTTTCTTTTTGAATAAGGACATGCTGACATGGATTACGATCCTGATTTGTCATCAGATGAGCATGAGTGTGGCTTCTACCTCTTCCTCTCTGGGGATAATCTGCAATTCCATGACCTGATGGATTTCATGGCCTCCAGGCTGAATTTACAGTCAGTAATTGGAGGAAACCCATCCAGTGTTCGACATTCTTGGGGCTACCTTCAAGAGTAGGATGTCATTACCGATTCTAGATGGTCTGCTGTACCCTGCTATGATTGTTTAGTCCACTCCTGCCTCTTGCTAGCCTGTTTTCAAGAAGGCAGATAAATATGAGATACCATTGGAGGGGTTTTCATATTTTAACATACACCGTGTGCCTATTTTGCTCCTGGGACCTCCTGCCAGTAGCAGGTTGAGATATGAAAGGAGAGAAAGGAAAGAGATTGATTGATTCTCTAGGGAAAAAGGTGTTTTTCTCTTCCTATCTTATTAGGGTAGCAAATTATCTAGCAATTATGGCCTGCTATCAATTCTACTTGTAGGAAAAGATGACTTTGTGCAGGATTTAACAGATGACAAAAGGAGGTTTGGAGGGTTAAAATGTGGCAAAGGATGCTTTCAGAACTTAGTTTGCCTCGGACTGTTCCACCAGAGGATTTGCTTCTGCAGTTACTCTGAGGAGCCACATGCTTAACTCTGGTTCTGGATACTAGAATTAAGGTTGAAGATCTCCCTTTTGAATGGGAGGGCTTTTCAGTGAAAAGATGGATGAGTTGCTAGAAAACCTGAAGGAGACAAGATCAACAGCTCACTCTTCGGGCTTGATTTCTTTTACTAGGAGGGCACCTTCTACTCCTCATTTTTGTTATCATAACCAGTATTGGCCACAATCTTCCTTCAATGTACTTCTCATTAAGTCAAAGATATTAACAACAACTCCAGCAAGCTAGGTATTTCTAGAGCCAATATAAGTAGTAGTCTTTTTAAATCGAGGCCTAAATCTAAACCAGCTGCTTCCTCCCTCTCATCTTCATTGAACACTAGGTATCAGATTTGATGTGAAGATTGAGAGTCAAGAACTAGTCAGCAAGCACCCTTCCCTTCCTCTGTTTGGAGACAAACTAGCCCATGGTATCAAATGGAGACTTATTACATTAGTCAAATGGATCCTAGAAATATATAGACAAGAGCTATGCCATTCAGTCTGAGAAACTGCTTCTTTCAATTTTTCCTACCCTTCTGTTTTCAGGAAACCTTCTCATTAGACTGTTCTACTCTGAGAAGTGCTTCTGATAGGGGCTGTCAAAGAGTTATCTGATCACATCATCATCTGAGGGGCTAGGGGTTTTATCTGAGATACTGAGGGTGGATGGGTACATTATCTGATTTTAGATTTAATACGTTTGAACATTTCAGTTCTTTATAATGATTCTGGCCTCTATAAACCCTTCATTTTCAACTCTGATTGGTTTAACACTTGATTTAGAAGGACACATATGTTCATCTTTTCATCAGATGCAGTTGTCGGAAATACTTTCTGTTTTGTGGTGGCGGGATGCCATTTCCAATACAAGATGTCGCTATTTGTCTTGTCATCAAGAGTATTTACATAGTGTCTCTTTGTGGTAGTAGCTCATTTTGAGAAAGCAGAGTATTTTTGTTTATCCATATTTGGATGATTGGCTGTTGAAGGGTGCTGTTCATGATAATCTGTTAAGCCACATTGCCTATGCAACCACCTTTCTTCCCCCCCCCACCCCCCGAGACATGGGGCTACTTTTCTCAAAAAGTCGACTCTTCATCCAAAGAGGTTTCCAAAGAGAATGGATCTAGACTGTTTTCTCAGTGGTGCCAGATGACAGAACAAGGAGTAATGGTCTCAAGTTGCAGTGTAGGCACGGGGGGTTAGGTTGGATATTAGGAAAAACTTTTTCTCTAGGAGTGTGGTGAAGCACTGGAATGGATTACCTAGGAAGGTGATAGCATCTTCTTCCTTAGAGGTTTTTAAGGTCAGGCTTGACAAAGCCCTGGCTCGGATGATTTAGTTGAGGTTGGTCCTGCTTTGAGCAGGGGTTTGGACTAGCTGAACTCTTGAGGTCCTTTCCAACCCTGATATTCTATGATTCAGTGGAATCCGACAGCAAAAGCTTGACAGAGAAAGCAACACACTGCATCTAGTTCTGAATGACAAAAGGGAAATGGAGAGATGAGGTGGATGAGGTAATATCTTCTATTGGGCCAACTTCTGATGGTAAGAGAGACCAGCTTTGGAGCTATGCAGAGCGCTTCAAGTCTAGGAAAGGTACTAGGAGTGTCAGAGCTAAATAAAAGATTAAGCAGAGGGTTTAGAATAAGTAGTTAGCACATATTCTAAGGGGCCATTCAGGCTGAAGTGACCCTTGCCCAGGAAATATTTTGATCCAGGGTGTGGTGGAATGCACATTCCAAAAATACTGTGACAGCAGCCACAGTTTGAAAAAATAAACTCCTATTTCTGAGAGCAGGATTTTGAGTCTTTTTTTGGACTCATTAATATTTCCCATGAATTTGCAGTTAGTAATAGATGGAGAAAAACTTCATTTTGTGATTACCAGGGCACTCTCTTTTTTAAAAAAGAAACACAGATGAGGTTTTTTTTAAGGAAACATTTGTTTCAGGGGAACACTATTCGTTCAAAGAGGAATTGTCATTAAATCCCATTGTTTCCAACTGAATAAATGTGTTAGCTGATGTTACTTCGTATTTTTCAATCAATTTATATGACAACCTGCAATATTTTGTAGCCATATTTTTGGTTTTCCCTTGTGACTTATTCTCATGGACCAAAAATGTCTAAAGCACTTCATTAAACAAGCTGGGTTTGGTTTACATGCACTTTGTTAGTTAATACATTTATGTTAGGCATAGTGCACACTGCCTTAAAATTGTGTTTTATCCAGCACTTGGGCAGTTATATTAACTGAATTATGACTTTCCCACAATCCTGTCGACTTCCATTCACTGATGTTAAAATATAGAGCCACAATATCTGCAAAGCTGAAGTCAGCTTTGACACTGGAAAATATGAATGATGTCAAAGAAATATACATTCATTCTCTGTCCTAGTACAAGTTGAGAGGTACATTCACAGAAAACTGGTTTGAAATGTAGTAGCTAAAACTGAGAAAGTAGAATATATCACAGTGCCAGAAAAACAAGATATAAACTAATTGGTGCTAAGTCTTAGGTGATGTACAGAGTGCTTTTACTTAGTAAACAACCATGATACAAATATTAGGTAGGGTTGGAGGTAGGGAGTATATTGTGAGCACCTCTTCTGTGTATGGTGAACTTCATGCTGTGCGAAACAAGCGTCCCTGAAGGATTCTGAAAAGTAATAATTCTTTTCTTTCTGCATTGAACTGCATTGTCTTTAGCTGATAAACTTGGGTAGGCTTCGCTGTTTGTTCTCTTGAACATTTTTAATATCAAACCAGAAGTGTAGTTAAGCAATTGGCTATATTATAGAGAGTAACTTTTCAGTTTGCCTTTGTATTGATATTAAACATGAAATGAATAAAAATAAAATATTTACAAAAGCCATCACTGGCTAATCAGACATATTAATCTACAAAATTTGTGTTTCAGAATGGTAGTGTATTGATTTGATTGAGTCCAAATGTAGTTTTAATTGAAAGAACCAGCTATTGGTGTGCCAGCCACAATAGTGTTATACATAGTAACTATCCTAAAATGATTTTGTCTAAGTGGTTGAGAATGTGAATTTCTGTTCCTTATAATGCCCCAGGGTATACTTTGTCCCGTAGGAATATTAGGTCATTCAGCTAGACAGTTAGGTGGAGGTACAATGTGTCTTCACAGCAGATATGCAAGGATGCAATTAGTCTACAACTCTCACCGTTAGGCATTGGCTACACTTGCATATTATACCACAGTAAAGATGCCCAGAGCGCTCTACCTTACTCACCGTCCACACTGGCAAGGCATGTAGAGCGTTCTGACTCCATGACTGGAGCGCTCCTGGTACCCCACCTCAGCTAGAGAGATAACATCTGATGTCTATTGGGTCAGATGCCCCAGCATCAATGTGAATGAGGAATTATGTTACTGCACTCTGATTGACCTCCAGAAACGTCCCATAAATTCCCTTAAATCAAGTGGTCACTCTTCTCATTGTTGTGAAATCAGCTGCAGGAATGCAGAACTGCCCTTTCTAAGCTCCATTTCAGACATCTGGCTGCTTACCTGCTCCGAGACGAGACAAACACTTACTGTTTGCTTTGAGTGAGAGAGAGAGAGGTGGGAGGGTGAGGCGTTTCTGAACTTACAAAACAGTGTGCTGAGACACACTCAGCATTCCAAAAAACCACTCTCTCCCCCACCCCATACACACAACACACTCCCTGTCACATTCTACCCAATCCCTTGCATTTGAAAAGCACCTTGCAGCCATTTGAACACTGGGATAGCTGCCAGTGTCGTAAATGTGACCACGCCAATGCGCTTGCAGCTGTCAGTGTGGACATACTGCGGCATGTTCCCTAGTGGGCTCTCCGAAGGCTGGTTTAACCCAAAGCGCTCTACAGCTGCAAGTGTAGCTAAGCCCTTACTAGGTATTACAGAGTAAGCTGCTATGCCTGTATTGAGGCAGAACTTTTCTCTCTTTAGTATAATCTTTTATAGGGTTGGAGATGGACTTTTCACAGATCTCTTATTAAGTTGTGGTGTAAGCTTGTTTACTCTGAAAAATGTTTTCTGATCTTCAAATGGTATTTCTTCAACTAAACAAACTCTATTCTTATAGTGCTCAAAATGACAGATTTGAGATACAAAATATGCAGAATCATGTGTATTGTAAAATGTTACTTTAAAAAAAGTCATCCGCTCACAACTTCAGGTCCTTGTAGTTCTGTGACTATTAACATTTGAGACTGATTAATGTAAGAATTGGATTTTAAACCATTTTGTTGTGCAAACTAGTAAATAGTGCTATACAGGAGACTGTTCTTTAATATTTAGCAAAGTCAACTTGAGTCTGTGAAACCAAGAAACTCTTTACTGTATCCTGGCATTCTTGTGTACCTAATAGTACCTGGAAAGTATGAGTGAAGTAGTAAAAGTCCCTTCCATCCATTTATATCTGAGCTATAAGAGTATCAGCCCAAATTTGCCTTAGAAATACCACTCTTTTCTTGATTTTGAAGTTGATCTACATCTGTTTATTGATTGCCTTTCCTCATCTTGGCAAGCCCAAATGTCTCAGGTTGCATTTCTATAAAGTTTAGAAATAAATTAATATAGTAATTAACATTAATTTCTTTAGCTGCATCATATTTTCTGAATTTACATTTTGTAATACCAACAAGTTATAACATGCTGAATTTTGTTCAAGGTATAAACTAATAAAAATGAAAAAAAATTCAAATTTCAGTGCCTTTTTGGAAACTGAGATTAGATTGCAATTATTTCAAAATGCCAGTTGCATCACAATTTGCCAAAGATTGAGAAAATGTGTATTTCATATAGTCTAGTAAAACATTTTTCTTAATATTAACCTATTTTGCTGATTGTTTGAATTTTCAAGTGATCAAGAATGATTTTCCTATTCAGTAGCATGCAAACCATAGCCTGCCTGCTACATGTGTTGAGTACAAAGACAAATAGAAAAGACGTGAGCACTGAGGAATTTACTCATGCATTTATAAGAGTGTTTGTTTTATAAGAATTGTATTTTGTTTTTATGTGCTAAGAAAACATTTCTCCTAAATGATTTGACGGGACGCAGGATACACATGTCCTGTAAGAAACAGTGGTTACATTATTAGTAACTATTTTATGTAGAATTCACAACTTCCTGTGGAAATAACTTTATTGTTTATTTGCAACAAAATATATTTCTGCTGGCAAAACTAGAGTTTCGCTCCAATTTTCTGTCTACTATTTTGGGGTGCACACTCATTGTGTAAGTAAATGTTAAAACAATAATAATGTAAGATCAGATATACATTGAAAGTAATCTTATGAGTTTTTAAAAAACTATTAACTGAAAATGAATTCATTTTCAGATTAAGACAAATAGTTTCACATATTTACATTTGAAGGTTGATCTGGAGAAACTTGTACTGTAATCTAAGAACTATTTTAATAATTTTAATGGCTACAACTAATGTAAAATGTATAGGGCTTTAATGAAGATAAATATTTATTGCAAATGTTTAACCACCTTGTATGTTTTGTGAATTATTAGAAGCTGTATATTTAACACATACTGTATCACAGTGTGAAAGTTTAAAAAAAACCCAAAGCCCAAATTTGTAGATTTTGCAGGGCTAAATTGTGCAAAACAAGAATTTAAATGTAACTTTTTTTCCCTGGAGCTCAAGCACTGAAAAGTTTTATACTTGATCACTTGAGACAGTGGGGTGTGGTTTTTGGTTTTTTTCAGTCAATGGGTCTGATCATCATCTGAACTGCTTTCAGGGAATATGAACCTCCTCTGTACTCAGCCCAAAAAATCCCATCCTGATATTTGCTTCTGTAATGGCCTCCTCTGTACCATACTCCATTAAGGTTAGAATGTGCACAAGCATTGTACCACCAGCCTCCTTTGTGAAAATGGGCACAATTTCCTGTTGGGAGAGAATAAAATAAGTGAAATCTCAGCAGTTCAGAGGGGAAATGATAGACCACGGGTTCTCAAACTTTTTAATACTATGTCCTACATATTAACAAAGTGCTTGTCGTACAAGCCATTTTGCCTCCCATTTCTGATCAGATGAATCACTTCTCCACCCACTTACAGTTCCCTAAACTCCATTGCAATTACAAACTGAGTTCACAGAAGAGTGCTGGTAATCTGAGGAGAGCTAGCTGGTCACATGGTGCTAGCTCTCCTCTTCAATTTCAGCTGCTTAATTTTATGCTGAAGAAACTAAAAACATTAAATACTTTCTTACTTTCCTGCGTAAGCTATTGTTAAGAATATCTGCTGTAAACTGTTTTGAACTACTTGTCGGGAGCAATGTGACTTGTGCCTTAAGTTTCAATTTCAGTGATTTGTGGTGAAGTTTACCTTACGACGGGAGATTGTGGTCAGTCTTCTCCGAAGTTTTACAAGTAACAATGATAACAGCAATTGTTTTAAATTATCATTATTTTTAAGATGCTACCTATGTTGAGGGCCAAAACTGGAGGATGAGTGGTGCCTTAACACAGTATATTTTTCTGTGGGTCATTTTCAGTTTTTAATCAGCCAACAATTTTATATTAGTATTATAGCTTTTTATCATTAAAGGGGAATTATCAAAAGTAATAATATTTTGTCTGAAAATGTTGTACTTATTATAGATAAAAGTAACATGCAAGGCCCTGATCCCATAAAGACTTATTCGTGTACTTAATTTTATTCACCTGTAAATAGTCCCATCAATGGAACTACTGAGTAATTCAAGTTAAGCACATGTATAAATCTCTGCAGATGGATTAACCGAGTCATTGTCTATAAGAAAAAGTCATCTTCATAAGAGTCTCTTTAAATTATTCTGGAGCACAAAGTATTTGATCTGAGTTTCCATCTTCTGTATTATTTCTTGAAACAGTTACATATGCAAAAGGTGGCAGGCACTAGCAATGGAATCTGTTGCATTGAACAGCTTTTTCCTATGTATAACATCAATAAAATTCCCTTACCTGTATATGTATCTCTATCTCTGTCCAGTGTTGTAAATTGTTTTCCATTGTGCCATATCATGGAATCCCCTGCATTTCCCTGGTAAGTTCCCAGACGCAGCCTATAGAATTCACTTTCAGGCTCCAGGCGAAAACTGCTGTATTCTGCATAGACTTTCTTATTACTCCAGTCTTCTAGTTCAATCAATAGCCTATAATTGTCCTGATTAGTAAGCATATAAATATTTTCTAGTCCCAACCAGTACTCTCCATCAACATTTCCAAATCCTTTCTGTACAGAGAAAACCAGAATATGAGGTTAAATTGACTAATTTTTCTGAATCTATTGAACTAAGACATTTACCAATAATAGTAGTGCATCCCAGTAGAATATGTGTATCTAAACTAAAAACTGCTAGGCTTTTAAACTTCTGCTCCACCCTTTCAATTAGTTCCTTTGTGCCAGATTCTGTCATTTTTACTCAATCTAAGTAGTACTACACTCCATGAGTAGTCTCACTGATATCAGTGGGACTATTGGCAGTGTAATGTATTTCTCAGCATGAGTGAAGGTGTCAGAATCTAATCCTTTGCACCTTTGATTCCCATGATGTGCTTTATGAATACTAGAACAATATTTTCTGTGGCACAACAAATGTCCATTAAGACCGTATGAGTAACCCATTGCATGAAGTACTTTGAGGCATGAAAGATAATTATAGATGAGTTAGCCAATACTCAAGATGCATAACTTGTTTGTACCTTTTACAAGGAAGACTTGTATTTCACTATATATGTAATCAGACAAGCAATCTATGTACTCTAGATTTCAGTTCTAGTATATTCAGTAAAGACTATTGGTCTTGAATCACAGACTGCTGGTTTTATACCTTTTTGCTGATATTTGTCAGCCATTTTTTCCTTTCCCTAATAAAATATCCATTTTACTATCAATGTTGTTGCAGGATACCTGGCGTCCCGTAGGAACAAGGCACACACAGCTGTGTGTGTGCTTTGCTCCTACGGGACACGAAAGTACCCCGCAACATTTGGCGCAGCGAGCAGGGTCCTGTGGAACGATGCCCCTCTGGCTGAAGGCTGGGGAAGCAGGGGAGTTGTTGCTGCCCCTGCAGCGCATACCGAAATGGCCCCCGATGGAGCGATGGTGGCTGGTTGCGTGGGTGGTAGCCGGCTGGGCGGCCCCGGTGGATTGGCCTGACTCACTACTTCTATTCAACAGCTCTGTGTGTGCTTCGCTCCTACGGGACACGAAAGTACCCTGCAACAAATGTCTAAAGTGATTGGAGTTGTAAATAAAATACTCATTTTTTTTTTAATTATGTGGTGTTTAGTAGGATTACAAATTCTTTTCCTCCATAAAACACTCTAAGTGAAAGCTAGTTTGTGGGCCAGTTTCCCCCCCAAAAGTTAAAGAATTGGAAAACCAGTTGTGTACACCCACTACAAAACTTTCTCTTGATACTGAAATGTTCAGGGTTACACTCTTTGAGGTTATTGAAGGTAAATATTTTATTCAGATTGTGTGTTAAAAAAAAAAAAAAGTATGATTTTGTGCTTTATTATTTTAATCTCCTTTTTCCTTTTATAAAAGAGGGGATAAAGTAAAAACCATTTGTTGTTTTGTCATTGAGGATAGAGCTTTAACATTCAGATTCCAAGAAATTCAAAAGTTAAACTTCTCATAGTAACCTTAATCCACTTCCTTTGCGCATTTAAGAGGTAAAATATGTAACACATGACCAGCCATATATGATGATGCCAGTTCACAGACAAGAATGTTAGTCTTTGTAGCATAGCTCCTTTTTAGCTTTTACTTTTCTGTTTTTATTTGCCTCTTCAGTTTTTGCTAATTCTTAGTTCTTAGGTAATTAACTATTTTACTTCTGATTCTTTTTCAAGTGTTAATATTGCTGCAAAATTATCTGCAGTGGAGAAAAATTGCATTGAAAAATAACATCTTGTGAATATTGATAGCAGATTGTGGTTACTGTCCCCACAAAAATGAAGCTGCTGTTTTTCAGAATTCTAAAACTTACCTTATAACTGTCCCAATTCCTAAAGAAATTGACAGATCCATCTGTCCTTTTCTGAATAACTGCCCAGCCTCCAGGGTCCAGGCTGTTCTCACACCATAACTGTACTGGTTCATTGCTGTTTTCAGGTTTGATCATATAAATCCCACTGTTGGAATGCCCAGCTTCTTTGGCTTGTTGACAGTCTTTGAAAGGACCTGTTTGAAAAGGACTGCCTTAAGCTTATTTTTTAAAAATGTGCATGCGGAACACAAGTTACATTTAACATGTAGTTGGTAGTATATGTACAAGAAGACTTTGTATTGTAATGCAAGACTTTGTCTTTATCTTATAAGACTTTGTCTTAGAGGTGGCAAATATCTGAGATCCCATTTTATTCATGTGGTTTCCTGCTAAAAAGTATACTTACTTTCTAATTTTAACTGCAAATTTAACGCTTCCATGGTAAACGTTGCAAAACATCCTTTCCAGTTTATTTGGTTAATTTTATACATTTTGCCTATTTCCCCCACCAAGCTTACAAATAGATAACTATTTTGCTAAACAGGTGGTGCATTTTTTGACACTCTACACCTGTTATTTTGGTAACTTTTTTCTTTATTATGTATCACAAAATACACCCTGATATTAGATATGCAAATAATGCAACTTGCATTTCATAACTATTTTATCGTGTATAGCCTGATCAAATGTCAGATGCTGACTTATTTCTTCCCTATCATGTATACATTTGTAGTGGTCATAAAGTAAAAAGAAAACTAAATGCATGAATAGCAGCAGAACTAGAATTTAATTAGAAAACTTTTGTCAAATTCTGCAAAACCCTCTGACAGGAACCTTTATAAATCTAATGGTTTTTATACTTCAGTTTCTTGATAGTTATGATGTGTGCATGGCTGTTAGCCAGGATAGCATGCAAGCAGTGGGCCAGGTATTTTTGAGCAGATGATAATGTTCATTTATTGAGTTTCAAACCTACGGTTACGTAGAAATGCAGCTGATGACTGTAGCTCTTCAAAGTTCTCTCTTAGGTTTTGAGTACTATATTTACAAAACATACTTCTACACTTCTGAAAGAAGATGTATGAGCATTCAGTAGGAAACACTGTCAGCTATGTTGGTGTGTTCCTCTTAAAAAATTAGAAATCCATCTATAATTTCTACCTCCACTACTCCTTTCCCCCACAAAAAAATTAATGCTGTTACTACATCACTATTTATATTGATTTTGGACTAGTTTTAGACCATCTTCCAGTCAGCTTTTTCATAACAAAGAACTGTTTATGTTCTGATAATGGCTAGCTAGTGATTTGAAAAATTAGTATACTTAATAAATCCAAATAAAAGTTAACATTCTGTTTAAAGTGTTTGATTACTTTCTTGTTGTTTTTATAGTATACGTTAACATATTAATAAATTGTGCATTTGTCTCCATATAAACTGATGCTACATCTAGAGTAACCATTATTGGGTTACTATTCTGATACTGATTTGAAACAATAAACCTAATTGTTTATAAACCCAATTAACAATTTAAACAAATAACAATATAGTGATTATCTTTTTTTTAAGAGGTGTGTTTTTTTAAGTTCTCTTCAATTACTAAGATGATGGACCAGGTACAACTGTCTTCATTTGATCTCTGCTCTATTTTTGAACAAAAGATGGATGTGCAATGATTGTTCTTTGGTAACCCACCTGCTAAATTTAGGGAGAATGTTCCATGTGTGAGGGCAGTCTGGAAGGAAGCACAATTAAGTTTGTTGATGCTATCCCTTTAAGATTCTTCCATAGTGAAAACCATTTTTACCCTTAACTCCATCTTAATGAAGGTTCTTTATCTGTTTCTTTAAAGACTTGTGAGTAGAAGTCTGATATTAGCTGTGGAAACCTGTAATCAACCATGATATCCATAGACTAGTCCACAGCTGTTACAAGTTGGTATAGAGCTTGAATCACCATGCAGCTTGAAGTTCTGGGCAAATATAACCATGACTTATTTATTACAGGTCTCTCAGAGGTTTCATTCTTTATGAGCAAGTCACTGAGGCCTGTAATTCTCCAGAGTCATGCATTTTAGGAGTCCTGGTTATTAAAAGCTTATCCAATTATACTTGTAACTATCTGAAGTCATGACTTAAGGGTTTAGACGAGTTAAAAAGAGTAATAAGCTGGTAACAGCTCAGAATGCTTAGAAACACCGCTGGAACATAGGTGACAATCCTGACTGAGCCCTTTGGCAAAATGTTGATGGCACTAACAACTACAAGAAGTGCTGTGGGAATTGATTCATGATTTTTGTAAATTGTGTTGGTGTACTATCACTGTTTGTAATTGACTAGACATTTTGTCCAAGCTGGTAGTGTATATAAACACCAGATCGTGGCACAGTAAAGGGCTTGTGCCATTAGAAAGCCCCTTTGGTATATCAGCAGCACTTCTAGCTGCTGATAATCCATATTTGTACTAGTCAGAAACACTGCTAGTGTACTGGCAACATTAAGAAGTTTGCTAGGCACATGGCAACAATCTGTCTAGCTAACTAATAACACTTTTTAACGTTAAGGAATTTTTACTTTAAAATTTGAAAACCCATATTTGTAAAACTGGGTCTATCAAAATTCTCAGAAACCTAGATAACTAAACTAGATTTTGAAGTGTAAAGACTGGATTCTTTTTGTTCCAAAAAAAAAATAAAAAAAAAATGATGCTTACGTTTCAGAAGTGTTAATTAATTCCAATATCTGAAAGATGGCTTGTTTAGGATTTTCTTAAAATTTCCTCAAATTTTCCCTTCGCATTTTTATTACTCATGAGAAATGTAAAACTGAGTTTTGGAAAGCTGGATGTGTGAAAAACGGGGATAACAACAGAAACTGTAATAGAAATGAAATTGCTACTTCCTTCCCAATATATCCAAAGCTGCTGTTATCTTTCAGTCATTACTTCCAACCTTTGGCAATGGCCTTGATAATCTCGCATTTTGAGTACTGTAGCTTTCTTTGATTGCCTTCTCAACACCCACTTCATCCCATCCAGTGTATCCAAAATGCTGCTGCCAAAATCATTTTCCTTGCTTGCTGCTTTGACCATATCTGCCATCTTTGAATTTTTTTTTCTCTATATTCCTTCCCTTGCCTGTTTTTAATTTTTTCCGTTCTTTTGTATTTTTTCTGAAGTTGTCCAGGTAGGGTAAAAGTTCCCTGGAGTCTGGGGAGCTTTCTGTAAACTGCCTAGCACAATTTGATGCTGTGTTAAAAAAAACAATGTGGCTCCATAATCAATATTGTTCTAAAACAACTTCTTGATTATAAAAGATGTGAAAGCAGAAAAATAACAAAACTTTGTCAAATTAAATATTGAGAACAGTTGCTGAAATACTGTTGCTGAAATACAGAACAGTTGCTGAAATACAGACATGTTCTGTGCAGATGGAAGGAATCTAGGACCATTAGAGACCAAAGCAGACAGTAGAGCTGTTTTGACTTGCTGCTAAGCAATGAAAGGTCGCAATAGTTTGTTTACATAGTAGCTTTTGACCATTGTTAAAATTCAGCTGGCATTAGTCTCACAGGATGCAATTTGTCTAAATTTTGATCCTTAGAATTGTAGACACTGCTGATCTAAAATGTTGAAGTGGTAGAAGAGGTTTCAAAGTTATGTTCCAGAATGAAGGTGTGAATAAATCCAACAAATCCTTTAGCTTTGATTAATTATCTTACATCACTTTCTTGGGACAAATCTTTTGATATATGACGACGTAGGAACTATGATCCATTTTTTGTAGTTCATTGGAAATACTGAGATTTACTGAAATACTGACTTGATAAAATAGTTTGTGCTGTGTTGAAGTAAAGAGGTGTTGTTTTTATGCTAATGAAAGGAATAACATATCAAATGTACAGTGTCCCTATTAGGACTTTATCTGTATTGTCATCCTAGTTGTCTAGTTGTGATAGTGATAGTGCCTGAACATAAATTATATCTTCTTCTTCAGCAGATTTTTCCCTATTCCCCAAATTCTGTTACCAAAGTTAGATGCTGGTGTAACTCAGGGGTCTGGCCCCCTGTGTCTCATAGTCATAGCGGTTTACTGATAAACCAAGTTTTAATACTACTTATTGTCATTATCATTGAAGACCCCAATACAGAAATTAGAGTGGAATTCTTTTCTGGTTTCCACGTCAACAAAATTAACTACGTTCTGATTACCTGTTCTTATTATTGTTGATGTTATAGCTAGAAAGAAAGGTTTACTGTTTCCTCTTGAAAGTCAAACACACAATTTCTTTAACAGCTTTTGGTTTTTAAGAATGAAATATTAACATGAACAGAGACCATAACTTTGGAATTTTTTTAAATATGTGAGAACAAAGGAGAGCAGAGAGATTTCACAAAATGGCATCTAGTCTTTTAGTACTTACAACATATGCATTCAAAGTTTAAGATCTTGAGAGGAGCATAGGACCCACGTCTTATTTGCTTGGGCGCTGTTGGTAATTGGCACTTTTTGAGATCATGTTCTAAATTTTTGCTATTATAATACCAAAATTGCATTCTAAGTATATAAAGATTTAGCAAATCTGATGGTAGTTCTTTGTCTAGTGCATGACACTTTGACATATGTTAGGTGGTGAAAAAGGAAAACGATGATGGGATATTACTCTTTTTTTAGGATGGAATATAACTTAAAAAAAACCCAGACTGATGCTTGATTTGAGTAGAGCAGATGGCGGATGCTCTAATGTAGAGTGTCCGGAGACTTTGTTGTTGCTTAGAGATTGCAATTAGTACTTGCATGTCTTTCATAAGTATTTTGGAGACATTAAAAAGAATCCAAAAATCAAATAAAAACTAAATAGCTAAAAATATGGTTATACAACAAAGATGTGTGAGAGGCCAATAATGTTCACATGTCTTATATGAAACATTGACCTATGGATGAAAATTATACTTTCCTTCTAGTTATTTTAAGAGGTATTCTTGCTTGTGTAAATAGTGACAACTATAGTTAAATGTGCCTACACGTTTCCATACCAAATACATGTATCATTTGCACATAACTTTCTGAATTTTTCACCTTTCTGCCTCTTATTTTCCAAGTCTGGTCTCTAACTGAAGTTGAGCTTTTTGGTTAGTTGGTGGTTTTTTGTTTTGGAGGGAGTATGGAGTTTTAGCAAAAATGATTCATCCATTTTTGACTAGGAGAACAGTAGGAAAAACATTTCATACTCTTTTTAAAAAAAATAAAATAAACCGCTGGAAATACGCATATATTTTTAACAGTAAGAATAATGAATCATTGAAACAATTTATCAAGGGTCATAATGGATTCTCCATCACTCACAATTTTTAAATCAAGAGTGGATGTTTGTCTAAAAGATATGTTCTAGGAATTATTTTGGGGGGAGTTCTGTGGCCTGCGCTATATTGGAGGTCAGGCTTGATCAGTGGCTCTCAAACTTACCTTTTGAGCAACCCCTTTTACGAATTCCACCTCCGATCATGACCTTTGTATGTCCGCCAAAATGCCGTGAATGTTTCCGCTTTCGGCAGCATTTTGACAGACATACCAAGCACGTCTGTATGTCTGCCGAAATGCCGCAAAAAGTGGAAACTATCACTTCGGCGGTTTTTTGGCAGACACACGGATGCACATGATATGTCTGCCGAAATGCAGCTGAAGGCGAAAGTATTTGATTCAGTGGTATTTCAGCAGTGTTGGGGCCTCGCAACCCGCCGGGGGAGGGTCATGACTCCCAGTTTGAGAGCCGCTGGACTAGATGAGCACAATGGTCCATTCTGGCCTTAGAATCTATGAAACTCAATGTGTTGAGGCTTTTATTAAAACAGCACTGACTCCAAAACTTGGGAATAGACAGTTGAAATTGGGCGGAGAGACTGTTCTTAAGGAGGAAAGATGCTTTTGACATTCCACTGAAAATTGGTTTGATTGGTTATGAGCAGTTGAAGATTGTAATTCACACGGGTGTAGTAGGTTTTAATTACTTTCAACCAACAATAATTTTAAAAAATATTCTCTCTCTAGAAATTAAACTAAGTATTTAAAATAAGGAAATAAGAGAACTTGGTACTTAAAATAAATATTTTGTTTTGCACAAGCATAAGGGTCCTCGTACTCAGACCATGTTATGAACTGGGACCAAATGTATTAATAATTTGTTTTGATAAAGTAGTTGCAAATATAAATATTCAATTTAATTGCCATGCAGAAGTTTTATTTTTTTATTTTAAATTAATTGTCCTGCATGCAGCTTTCCTCTTACCTTCAGTAAGATACTTAAAATTAACTGTTGCATGATTTCCTTACTTGCTGTGCAGTCCAGCTTGTTCACTGAGACTCAGATTCAGAAAGTTACTTAAGCATGTGCCCATCTTAAGAACGAAAGTGGCTGCACTGAAGTTTAAACTTAAGCATTAATTTTTATTATTATTATTTATTATAAGCTTAAATTGCTTCTTATTTTTGTGTTAGGAATTGATTATACAATTGAGGTTTATTTAATTTATCTGAATTAATAATTTTGCGTTTACATATGCATCTTGCATTAGTACAGAAAACACTTTTTTCCCCTTTAGGAACTTGTCTTCTGTGGGATTGATTTCTCTAATATTTTCACCTCAGTGTAAAGTGTAGTTTTCCGAACGTGCTATGTATTTTACTAATACACATTTTATGTGAACTATTTCCTGCAGTTGTAGCTTAGTGACTCATTAGTACTTAAGAAGAACAATTATTCCAAATATGATAGAAAAATATGCTATAACATATCCAGAAGACAGTTGTACCTTTCATATGCACAAGCTTTTCTTCATTTTAACAACATTTATTTGATGAGGACAACCTTATTGGGTTTTGTTAGTCCTATTTGGCAGTCTCCATTTGTAAATTTTTTGCATAATCTTCTAAACTAACATCAACCTTTTGCTTTTCACTATTCCTATTATTTTACAGCCCTTTTCTCTTCGGCACTGCTTTATCACACATTGGTACCTTAATTATAGAAAACAGAGAGAGAACTAGGAATAGCTTTGTAATTTATTGTATACTGCTTTTTATTTTAAGTTTTAATGATGTACCTTTTACCAGCTTTGGAACTTCTTAATCCTTTTTCTCCCACCTCTTTACAGGATGCATATTCTTAAAATTCACAGACCTCAGTATTTTAAAAAAAACATTCAGCAAATGAACCCATTAATGTTAGAATAAGTTGTCTGAGATTCCTTTAGCTTAGTTTCCAGAAATGTGTAGAGAAAAGAGGAGACTTTTTGATAAATGTTTTACAGAAAACATTTGTTTGTGCTGTTGCTTTTCCTCATATGTACATACCTATCTGTTTATAATTGTAAAACTGAGGGAATGGGTATCCAGGAAACAATAAATTACCATGTAGTTTTGTTTAAAATTTGTTGGCTTTTTTAAGAGAATTCTGCTGTTGCTGTCTGACTAGACATTAATATAGCTTTTTTTTTTCTTTTTTTTTAAATTAGCTATGTTTCATTTCTGTCACTTACAGGTGATTAAGTTCTTATGACATTTGGCATTTCAGTTGTACTCTGGGCTAACTTTTCCCCAGATCCCAAGCTATATAGTCCCTCTTTTTGTCAACAGTAGGTTGGTTGTCATGAATGCAGAATAGCCACAATAAATGTGTGTTTTCACCCTCAGGAACACAGTTGAATGTCCAGCTGAGTTTAAAAACAAGTGCAGAGCATTTTGTTGTGCAAGCTCATAAAAGACAAGAAAGAAGACTGTTACTTAGAAAGCATGCATTTTAAAAAAAAGATAATCCAAACTTTCAGGATTGAGCAGTCTTAATTATGACAGTTTGATGCAGTTGGAAATAATTCTAAGAAGTATTTTTAATAACCAGGGTAGATAAAAAACAATGATTTTTGTATTTAAATTGGGTTTTTGAGGGAAAAAAACATCTAAAGATAGTTTTAATTAAGATGCATTATAGCTCAAAGTGATAGTCCTGTGGCACCTTAGTCTTTAAGGTGCCACAGGACTCTTTGTCACTTCTGCAATTCCAGACTAACACGGCTACCTCTCTGATTCTATAGCTGAAAGGTATCTCATAATGGAATAGGCGTTATAAATTCTAATTCTATAGTATGAGACAATATATTCATATAATGTTTAAGAAAAGTTTTGTTAATGAGTTCCAATAGTTCATGGATTAGTGACCCAATCTTATGGGGTTCCACAGGCTTCTGTATAGATTATTTAGGTTAATCTTTCTATCTACACAATGGGATTTAGTGTTCAGTATAGAAGATACGATCAGAGATGCATTGTTTTGCAGGTCTCAAACTGGATTTGTCTCTTCAGAGGTAAAGTGCTTGTTAATAGCAAAAAAGGTTTTCCAATAAATAAATAATATATAGAGGTGAGAAATAACAGACCTCAACTCTATTGTCCCTCTGCAAATTTGAATATACAGAGTCCATCCCTTACCTCTCTCTAAAAGTGCAAAGTTTAAAAAAGCTCAATGAATTGTTGGGGGCAGAATAGATCTGGACAAGGAGAAGAAGTCTAGAGATAAATGTGAGAATTGTGGGACATATGCTTGTTTTGTTAAAATATTATATGTTTGCTGTTGAAAGAGAAAATCCAGAATACCTAACATTGTTTTAAATAAAACAATTTAAATGTCTGTCTAGTGATCTCCTAATACAGCATGGCAAGAAATTCTCCAAATACTGATGATTAATCTGATGAATTGAAGATAGTTCACCTCCCAATGACTTCATAAATATTTGCTTCAATTACCTTTGGTAAATGAAATAACCAAACAATCATTCATTTTCTGATATAGCTGTAAAACTAATCTGAAAAGTTTTCAAAATAAATCAGTGTTTAAAATGTATAGTGTATACTTCTAAAAATGAAACCAATGTCTATCTCTTGAGTTATGAAGAATATATATTAAGATTATAACAACTGACAAGAATGCACTTTATGTAGAAAACCTTGATTAAATTGAATCTTCCTGACTAGTGATTTAAATTGTGATTTAATTTGATTTAAATCAAATCCACCCTATTAATAAGACTTCTAGAAATCAAGCTGGTGTTTCAGTAACCCCCAGGTTAAATGCATTTTTCTTTCATTGTCACTAGTTTTGTTTTTAATACTTTGTCAGTCTGTATAATTGGGTGAAGTAGGACAGTGAACTGAAGACATTCAGTGAATCTCCTAAATGTGTTCTCATATTTTCATAAAGAAAACAAATGCAATATTATATTTCCCTTGCTCTAAAAAATGTAGTTTTCATTTTAAAGATCAATGGTTGGGATTTTTAAAAGACCATAAATAATTTAGGCACCTAACTTCAAATTTTCTGGGAGTTGGTTGTCTTACTATCCTAGGCTCCTTTGAAATTCTCAGCCTAAAAAATAAAAAGTTGGTTAGAGGATCATTTTGACATCAGATTGTCCTGTTATCATCAAGTCAAAATCCGCCAAATGTTAAGAATTCATTAAGGCTGGAAACACAACAGTGCAATAATGCATAGTGAGTGTAAGTAGAATTGGAGAGTACAGCAAACATTGCTAGCTGCATTTACTTCCAAGGAGTTTCTCTCTTTTCTTTGTTGTTCACAAAATTCTAATGCAACATGTGGAACAACAACATTCTGAGAAAAAGTATCAGACAATGTTTGCAGAAATCGAGTTTTGTTTCCAAGCTATGCTCATTTAGTCTGGAATTAAAAGTTGTTCTCTACAACCATAATCAGTGAGACTTACTTACACAGCTTGAATTTCAAATTTTAAATATTTGCAGCAAAGTTCTCATATGTTTTCTACAGGTCAAGAATTAGTCATAGAAATTATTTGACAAATAAATTTGAGAAAATCTACAGCTGCTGTCAATATGTTTATAATCAGAAGAGACTGAATTTACTGAATAAATTATTCATTTTAAATTATTCATTCCACTCTAGTTGTAGGTACACATTGTAAGTGGGTTCCCTATTTGTTTACATGACATTCTGCTTATTTTGGATATAATGTTAATCAACTCACCTTCATTGATTAAAGTTAGCGGTGGTATCCTGAATGGACTTTTTGTAGGAGAAGTAGCTGGATCAGGTGGTGGCCTTATGTCTCTATCTCTAGGATAACTTGGGTCCCTCTGTATCTCATTACCTCCCAAAAGGCTGGGAGTATAGTGCTGGCTGTTAGGAATGTGCTGTGGCACCACCTGAACAAGAGGAGGAGATCCATCGGTGTCCTGTCGTGACAGTATCTGCAAGCACTGCTCTTCCAATAGAGAGATAATCACAGACTGATTATTTACAAGATCTGTTAGTGCTGCATATTTTATTTCAAGCTCCCTGTATCGTGTTGCTATTTTCAACATTTCTGTTGTAACATTGAGGATTTTGTTTTCCAATTGTGAAAGCTCAAGTGAATTATCACGCTTTCGGATTATCTCATGCAAGAGCTGCATGTAGAGCTGAGTGACTCGGGAGTTCATGTTACGACTTTCTTTTCTCAGCAGTTTTACTTCATTCACAATATTTCCATCCACATCCACCACTAGCTGCAAGATATCAATCTCCCTCTTCTGCTTGGACAATACTTCCTTCAGGTTCTCTATGTCCATCCTTGTGATTTCATCTTTTCTGTTATCTGCTCCTACTCCTTTGGTGTTTACACAAATTGGCCCTGTTATTTTTTGTTCAGGAACCAAGAACGTATAACCGCATTTTTTCCCTTCCTCTCCACCATCTGTTGAACGAGGGTGCCTCTTTGGGGATATTTTATTGAGTTTAGACTTTCTTGTGCAGTGTCCTGTAGACAGTAGTAGGAATAATAGGATACCCAAAGTCCATGTAGATATCTTCATTTTGAGATGAATTTGCTGACTTTCAGAAGACTAATCATTGGATAAATAGAAAGAAAGTTAATAATTAATCAGAATCTAGTTTTAAGACCTTACTTTGTATCAAGCACCATATCATGGAAGAGCACTAATTTTTTACTTATGACACACATGCAACTGAGACTTCTCTACTGTAGATGCTGGCCAAACTGAGATTTTCTTACCATGTTAAATTTAATTAACACAGAATTATTTATTTGGAATTACACTGCGTTGAACAACTTGCCTCCTTTCTTGAAGCATCAAGATCGGAAAGATTTCAAACAGTAGATGTATTTTAGCTTTAATTTGAATGAATATGTTTTCAGAAAACAAGCTCTAATGTATTCAGATAATTTGATTATAAGCCTGGCTATATAAGTTTATAAATATTAAAATGGGAAATGTTGTAAAATATGTTTGTAGCCCAAAAAAAGAGCAAACCCTGATTTGAGCTTTCCAGAAAATCTGAGGTTGAAACAATTTTTTCAATTTGCAAAATATTAGCCTTAGTTCTACATATTTTTATAGTTATGTCTACAGCTAGATTTACAGCTAGTGGCTTTGGAGATCTCCCTAACATGGTATATTGAAAAAAAAAAAAGTATATTGAAGTAAATTTGGTTTGTAAGAAAAGGTAATGATAGGGTTAGCTGTGAGATCATACGTCCTGACCTGATGAAAATGTGATTACCTTTTTTCAGATATGAATGAAAACAAGTAAGTGATGATCTTTGTGTTTTTTTGAGATTAAATATTTAGAATTTAGTGTCTGGGATCATCTGATGTTTAATATTGACCGCTACACACTAGGGAACGTTGAGTGCCTGCCAGTAGTCTACAAGGACCAGTTAGTGTGCAACATGTTGGTTCACTTAAGAATTCAAACCTCTCTGGTACACATTACTGCACCTTGTGGACAAGCCCATCATTTTAATGACAATTCTGATTAAACAGTTCATTAGCAAAGCATGTTTCCCTTTGGGACTTTTTCTCTTTTCTACTCTGAGGTATAGTAAAACAAACACGCTGAAAAACTACAAATCATGATTGTATTAAATGTGATGGGGGAGGACCACTTCCAATAAATTGTTCTGTAGTTCAAATTATATTTTCTTCAGCAAGTAAATATTTACCTTTCACAAAACATAGAAGGTGGTTAATTGATTACATTCTGGTAGAAGTGAAGAACCAATAGAAGTATTTGTTAAAGTCATGCATGCTTTTAGGTGTCTGTAGCAGCGTGGCTACCTGCTCCAACGCTGAAGGGGTTAAAACAGCCCTGCAGAGGGATGCTGCAGGGGAAAAACAGTCCAGCAGAAGGCTGTAGCCCAAAAGGGGATTAATAACAGCTGGGCTGATAAAGGCAGCCACAGCTGTAGCTGTAGGGTAATCAGGGCCCAGCTAGCCCTTAAAAGGGGAAAGTGGGCCAGAAGGAGACAGTCTCTCTCCAGTCTTGGTGGGAGCAGGGCCTGGCTGCCTGCAGTAAAGGGTACAGAGGATAGAGCAGTGCTGGGGAAGGGGCAGGCTGAGCTGGGGAGCTCAGGCCTGGCAACCTCCCAGGCTGTGGGCCTAATAATAAGCCCTGACAGGGTACTAGGTTGCAGGAAAAGACAGCAAGTTCCAAAGCCCCCCTTGCCTGTGATGACTGGCTCTTATACTGCAGTCTGCCTCGGGGAGTGGGGGGTCATTGCTGCCTGTCACAGGCTGAGGCAAGGTGGGTTAGAGGGTGAGAGTTCCCCAGGGAGGGGAGACCTACAAAGAGTGGAGGTTACTGCCAGCGGGGCAGCACCCCAGCTAACAGGGCACCGGAGTCCAGGAGGGACATGGGGCTGATGGCAGGTGGGACATCGACCTGCAGAGGGCACTCTAGATGCCGGAAGAGCTGATTTCCCGGACGACTAGCAGGAGGCACCGTAGGGGTGAGTCGTGGCCCTGTCACAGTGTCCTAAAGAGTAGTAAGGGATTGTTATTACAAATAATTTTTTAAAAAAAGTCTTAATAAGCTGTCCTTTTTCCTGACATCTTTATGATGTTTGCCATTATTCCAGAAAACTTGTAAACAAGCAACCCCTTAATCTGTAAAAATGTCAAACATGCTTTATCAGTTATAACTACGTACAGTCTTTTAAACATGAGACATTAAAATAATGTTTGGTTAAATCATTATATAGGGAAGTAAGATAGCATTGAAAAATCTGAGGTCCATTGTTTAAATTTTCCCATTTCTCTTTGTTTTGGTATTTGAGGTTATGAATAGTGAGTGGCATTCAGATGCAGAATAAATGAACTATTTTTTATCATTATCTTTGACTAATTGACTTGTGGTAAGGTGGTAGCTTTGGAGTTGATTTACTTTTGTCACAGAGATTTCTCTCTCTCTCTCCCTCCCCCCCCCCCCCCCCGTCTCAGCTCTGGGTGGAGCTGAAATTAATTTTTCTCTCCTCCTCAGCCTAATATTAGCAGATTGTACACAATATTGCACAATAGTCTCTGTGTGGCTTACTCAGAGCAGCAGAATAAAACTGAATAGAACAGGGGTAGGTAACCTATGGCATGCATGCCGAAGGCGGCATAGGAGCTGATTTTCAGTGGCACTCACTGCCCGGCTCCTGGCCACCGTTCTGGGGGGCTCTGCATTTTAATTTAATGTTAAACAAAGCTGCTTCAACATATTAAAAACCTTATTTACTTTACATACAACAATAGTTAAGTTATATATTAAAGACGTAGAGACCTTCTAAAAACGTAAAATGTATTATTGGCATGTGAAACCTTAAATTAGAGTGAATAAATGAAGACTCGGCACACTACTTCTGAAAGATTGCCGACCCCTGAAATAGAAGTTCATCGGTTTCATGCTGCTCTTGCCACTTTTGCACAAATGCTTTGTGCAAAAGCATCAGCCCTGAGACAATCCTCCCCTTCAAAAGGGAAATTGAGTACCCTATGGTACAAGGGTGGGTAACCCTTGATACAATGGATACCCCACTCATCCCCATTTTCACTGGGCAATCCCTAAATGGAAACAATTGTTCCACACCCACAACAGGACTGGCAAAATCCAGAGAGAGACAGAGATTCCTCACCTATAAAAATGCCTTTTAGCCTAAAGCAGGTGCATGGGCTTGGATTCAGGTGGCCACAAGTTCTTGTCTTACCTATGCTACTCACTAGTATTAGGGTTGCAAAATGTACAAAACTCTTGATTGCCTGTTTTAGTAGGAAAGAGAAAAGGCAGACAAATATAACTTCCTTCTCTCACGTGATTTTACAAATGGGGGTGGTAAATGAGATGTTGCACAAAATCACTGCCGGTAATTGTAGAAAGAAACCAGATCTCTAAGCTGACAGACCCAAATATCGTTCACTTAAATACACTTCCTTTCAAAGTAAAAATGTCATATCTTTGGTTGTTCTGTTTGTAACCACTACTCTAGTCATTAAACCACATTTCCCACACACAGCTCAGAATTAAACCTAGGAATCTTGGTTCCCAAAATTCTGATGCTGTCTAGCAAGTAGTTGTCGTAAACTACTGAGAAACTGTCAGGTTCCCCTCTATGATCTGTTCCATATACAGGAAGTCTATTTCTGCTGTCAATTACTATTTTAGCTTAAGTTATAGAGATCTGTGCTCTGTATCTGAAGGTCCTGCTTTCCAAAACTATTAATGACTTATGCAGGAAAATATGTGGTCATATAATTAAAAGGTCACAAGATGTCAGAATGCAGGTTGCCCTTAGGCATCCTAATTCTGGCATTTCCTAATTTATGAGTAATTGATTTTGCAAGTTTCCCATTTTTTAACATTTTCATATTGATTTAACAATCAAGATCTTCAGTGTTTAATCAGAATGTTGAATATTTATACTCCTTTTTCTGTTTTAATCAGCAAGACAGTATTATGGCATATATTTCTAGTCTTTGCTTTTGTTGTTGGATTACTGGAGTGCCAGAGCTAAATGTTGTTTTTCAAACAAATTGCCACTGTTAAAAGACCATTGTAATTAACATTATTTCAATTAAATGTAAATTGTGTTATTCCTGTATATTTCACAATTTGTACACAGTAACAAGTGATTTTCAATAACAAAACATTTAAAGAGAAAATATAGCATTTTAAATACTTTTTCCAGAAGCGGAACTTGTGTGGGTGTTTTAATTAAATATATAAGTAATTGCTAAAGGTACACTATCTCTAAAGTAAGCAGATATCAGCAATGTTTTTTGTCATGGCATATTTCAGGCCAAGTTATGGGGTAGTTAGGGTAACTAGATAGCAGGTGTGAAAAATAGGGATGGGGGTGACGGGTAATAGGAACTTATATATATATATATAAAAAAAAATTTTTTTAAAAAAAGCCCCAAATATCGGGACTGTCCCTATAAAATTGGGCTATCTGGTCACCTTAGGGGTAGTCCTAGTGAAAAGGACAAAAAGTCAAAATTAGGAGTTACTGTGCTACAGTAAATCACTCATCTATGTAGTCTAATTCAGATGAAGGTAATCCCCTCCCCGACATGTAGCCAATTGTGTAATGATTAGTGTTGGAAGTTTGAGGTAATCTTTCAGGTGAGTCATGGTAAAAATATCAGAAATCAGAGCCATTTTCTGCAATATACTGTACTTCTCAACAGACTCTGGACCAGTTGAACTAATCAAACTAAATTTGTAATCCCAACCTGGCTCTCCTAACTACCTTTAAAAATGATTTTTTATCACGGGGGTGAAGACGACCTTAAAAATATGAACTCAATAAAAAACAATGTTCTGGTCCTTTGTTTTCACATAGACATTTCAAAAATAGTCTTGTAAATATTTTAAAAATATGAATGTTATGGAATGTTATGTCACAAAAACACAACCTAAGTAATCATTTTAAAATTGTTGAAAAAATGGAAATAAAATTGTTTTGCTGTAGTCTTTTCTATGAAATACAAGTAACATAATTTCTTAAAAGCAAATGTACTGCAATAAAGCACCCAGTCCATTCAAATATTCTTCTGTAGTCCACTTTTGTACATGTTCTGGGTCTGGTGCAATACACGGTGGATCCAAGATTGGATCCTTATTTAGAGGAAGAATTAAGAGATTTGATTCATCCCAGTTCATGTTTATTCAGCTAGGGTTCCCCAACTCCTTTGTTGCTCCTCCTAAAGGTATGTTTCCTGTTGTAGAGACTGGCCATTCTGAACTCCACCGCCCTATTGTGTTCCACCAAAGGAATTTTTGAATCATTCTTATGGATTGAGAGACAAAGTTTCATCTGATAAGGATCTCTGGATCCGATTGCACTGAGACTGTCTGCAGCTCAGAAAGTTGTGCCTGATATGCTATCTGAAGAGGAAGATGAGGAGAGTGCTCCTCTTTTTGAATCAGAACAAATGGATACTGGCTTTGATCCCCAATTTATTATCTGATGAACATATGGGTGTGGCTTCCAAACACATTTCACAGTTCTATGACCTGATAGATCACATGGTATCCACATTAAGCCCACTTTTGGTGTCTGTGGAGGAAACCTCCCATATGGTATTCAACATTCTTGGGGCTTCCTCAAGAAATAGGCTGTCACTAGCAATTCTGGTGGATCCTTCACAGCCTGCTAAGACTGTTTGAACAACTCCCACTTTTTGCAGTCATCTGTCCACATTTTTGGAAAAAGTATATCAGATACCCCATGAGGGATTTTCTCAATTCCATACATATCCTGTGCCTAACTTGCTGGTGGTGGCTGCTGCCAATTAAGAGGCTTAGGTCCAGCCAAGCCAAGCCCAGTCCACTCCCACTGACACAGAGAGAAAGAAGATCGATGCACTTGAGGGGAGATTTTTTTCCCTCTCTCTTCTCTCAGTATTAGGATGGCTAGTTATCAGGCGGTGATGACCCATTATCAGTTCTGTCCATGCGAAAAGATGGCTGTGTTTGTCCAAAATGATAAAAGAAGGCACATGAATGCTGTTTTCACAGCAGGACAATGTGGCAAAGCATGATCTCAGGGCTTTGTTTGATGCTTTGGACTCTTACACCAGAGCACTGGCATTCTTGGTTATCTTGAAGAGAATGCTTGGCGGTATTCTTCTTCCCTTGCTGTGAAAACAAGAATTAAAGTGGAAGATCTCCCTTTTGAAAGAGATGGTCTTTTTCACAACAAAACTAAACTGTTGGCAAAATTGAAGGATATTAGATCCACAGAACAATCACTGGGTCTTTATCCCTCTGTTAGAAGGAATCCTTTTATGCCTTCTTTCTGCTATCAGATAGTTTTACCTTCATTCTTTTTTCCTCAAGTCACAGATGTCAGCAATAATATCAGAAAGCTACATCTTCATCCCAGAGTCAGCATAAAAAAGAGGTCTGAAGATCCAGATGTAAGATGAAACAACCTGCTCCCTCATCTTTGTCTTCATTGAATGCCAGGCATTGGTTTTGGTGCAAGGATTGAGAATCATGGACCAGTTAGCAAGCATCTATCCTTTCCTTTATTTGGAGACAAGCTATCCCAGTTCATCAACAAATAGAGACTTATTACACAGAACAAGTTGGTTCTAGAAATTATAGAGAAGGGCTGTGTCATTCAGTTCAGAAAAATTACCCCTTTTCAATTTCCCTTCTGCTACCCTTTTCAGGGAACCTTCTCACAAAGCTATTCTACTTTTGGAAGTACAAAAGTTGCTCCGATAGGAACTGTCAAGAAGATATCCTAACATCTGTAGGGTTAGGGTTATTATGCAAGGTACTTCCCGGTAGAAAAGAAAGGGGGGGTATTCCATCCAATTTTAGATTTAAGAAAATTGAATGGATACATTTAGAATTTTTGATTTCTTATGTTAACTCAGCCTCCATTATACTCTCACTTGCAATTATGGATTGGTTCTGAACTCTCAATTTAAAGGATGCATATTTTCATATTTCTGTCCAACAATTATCAAAAATATCTTCCTTTCATAGTAGCACAATGGTATTTCCAATAAGTCCTCCCCTTTGGCCTGTCCACAGTGCCAAGAAATTTTACTAAATGCCTTACTCTGGTAGCAGCACATCTGAGGAAATAAAGTAATTTTGTTTACTCGTATTTGGATGATTGGTTGCTGAAGGCTGCTGCATGCAAGGGTCTGTTTCTTTACATCAGTTTTATAACCTCCCTCCTTTTGGATCTAGGTCTGCTTCTGCATGTCAAAAAATTGAATCTCTGTCCAACCCAGAGGGTTCTTTTAATAGGTTATGTGTTGGACTTGGTAATAGGGAAACCTTTTCTCCCAGAGGACAGTTTTCTGAAATAGTTCAGTCTGTTTTAGAAATATGAACTTGTCAAACCCAGAAAGTGATCTGCCTGGGTTTCATTGGTTGGATGGCATGGCTGCTACTACTTATGTAATTCTGTTTGCTGATCCCAGAATGAGGCTGATGCAGTACTGGATATCTCAAGCCTAGAAACACAAGCTAGATGGACTTCAGATTTTGTCACCATGCCTCAAGAGGTTCTAAATTTGTTGAGGAGGTGGATGGACAGATCAAATGTTCTGAGAGAGAATCTGTTCAATCTCCCCTCATCAGTAGTCACTATAACTTCAGATCTTTAAACAACAGATGGGGAGCACATTTAGGTTGTCTTACAATTTGAGTATACTGGACTTTTCAGGAAACCGGCTTGGTTATAAATGTGTTGGAGTGAATAGCCCCTTCATTTGACTCTCAAATATTTCCTTCCTCATATAGAGGGGAAGGTTGTTCAAGTATAGTGCTGGACAAATGTGTACATCTAACAAACAAGAAGGTGTTCACTCCTTCCAATTATGTGCCAAAGCAGTCAAATTATGGGACGGGTCTATCTGGTGGCTCTGTATTTAACAAGGTAGGGCAACGTGCTGGTAGATAGTCTCAGCAGGGACAGTTCTCAGATGCACAAGTGGTCCCTAAAGGTCCAAATAGTGCAAGACATTTTCTTCAGCTGGAGTTGCCCCTACGTAGACCAGTTTGCTACAAGGATCAGCCAAAACTGTTCTCTCTCCTGTTTAAAGACAGGAAAGGATAGTCATTCCACCTCTCATGTCTTCTTTCTGCATTAGAGGATGTGGCCTTCTGTATACTTTCCCTTGCCCCTTTCTATTAATTCAGAAAGCAACAAAGATGATTTATCAGGTCAGGACAGCATGAATTATGCTGACTGGTCCAGCTTAACCAAGCAGCAGTGGTTTGCTTCAGCTGTCTGAAAGGGTTTGCCTGCATCTCTGTCTCCACATCCAGCAGCAAGGCCAATTCCCTCGTCTGGATCCTCAGCCTCTTAATTTGGCTATCGGACTTTGACTAATTTTGAACAGTCCTGTTCCTCATTGATGCAGAATGTTCTGCTCAGTTCTAGAAAAGTGTCTGCTAGTAAGTGTTACTTTTTAAAATGGTCTAGATTTGTTGTTTGGATGCAGGGAAATATGATTCTCTAGTCCAGCTTTCATTCCCTGTATTTTGGAGTATTTAATGGACTTAATCTGAAGAGTTATCCAGTTGTTCTTTAAAAGTTCATCTGGCAGCTATCTCAACAACCATATTTTCGTTGATGGTAGGTTGCTTTTTATGTGTAGTATAGGTAAAAGGTTTATGAAAGAGTATCTAACATGAAATCCCCTTTTGATCCCTTAGCAGAATATTCATTCTTTTATTTATCTATTAAAACTATTTAGCCAGAAGGGTGAACAAATTGCATATCCTAATGGTTGATCAGCCATTTACAATTTTTCATAAAGTTAAGATGGTTTGTAGACCTGATCCCACATTTGTACCAAAAATTATATCCTATTAATCAAAAAACTAGTTTACCAGTATTTTTCCCAAATCCATGTGCTAATAAAGGGGAATCTGTGTTACCTGTGTTAGATTCTAGAAGGGTTCTTGCATATTAAATATTTAAATAGAACTAAGAGTTTTAGGAAACTAGATTGTTTTTGTTTCTTCTGTCAAGAATCATATGGGTCACACTGATCAAACTATTTCCAGTTGTGTTAAACAATGAATCATTGAACATTACAAGTTAGCAGAAATTCCTGTACCTATTGTTGTAGGATCTACATTCTACTAGCGCTGTAGTAGCATTTCTTGTTTGTATTATACAGATTCCTATTGGAGAAATGTGTAAGCTTGCTGCTTGGAAGTCAGTACATACATTCATGCTCTCAATGTAGCTTTGAAAGGTGATGCCAAATTTGGCAGAGCATTGCCTTGGTCATTATTTAATTGGTTTTCTGGTACCACTTCCTGAGCTTTCAGCACTACCTATCAAACTACACATAAGTAGAAATATGTAGAGCCTCTTGAAGAAATGAAGGTTATTTATTTGTAACTTGAGTTCTTCAAGATGACTATGCATATTCATACTTCTTTTCAGAGTCTTGTTATGGTTCTGTTGACTTAGTGGTGGAAGGAACTGAGGCACTAGTGAGAAGAGGGTTAGGAGGGGATGGACATTCATTCTAACAGGCACTGCTTGGAGAATGTTCTACCATTAAACACCACCAAGCAACTCATTACCCATAAGTACACATGTAAAGGGTGTCTCATCCCCTGTGGTCCAGTCCCAGCATCTGGCAGTCAGAGGCTTAGAATCACTCAGTAGTTGCTGTATTCTGTTCATTCCCTCTGAAGCATCTGGCAAGTGGACACTGTCACAAGATAGGATACTGGGCTTAGATGGACCATTGGTCTGTTGCAGTATGGGCATTCTTACGTTATGTTCTTAAGAAGCCTTCATTTCTTGCTTGAATAAACAGGGTAGATGGGTTTATTTAAAGATAAACTGAAATGTTTTCAAACACTTGTATTTTAAAAACTTTAAAAATCCAAAATTGATAATAAAATATATGACCTAAAAATGACACACACATTTTAAAAATAAGATATAAAATGAAAAGGTGTTTTTTACTAGTCAGTCATAGATTAATTACACCACATAAACTCTTCAAAGAAAATCTTCTTTAAGCAGATGAAGGATCTGAATTTCCTATTCAAGTCTAGAAATGCCTACAACTGTAAGGGTACATATAGAATTCCAAGGGCTTGAACTTGTGTCTTGACAAAAAAGTGAAGAGGAAGAGATTGTAAACAGCACTGCTTTAAAATGCATTTATTTGTAATGTTTCATTGTGCCCATGTATCCTGCCAGAGATTAAAGATCTCAAACAAGAGGCCAGGTAGTGCTGAAAGTCAGTGATATACTCACCTGGCACTTCTCTGGTGTTCCTGTCAGATTCTGTAGGATATTTACATTGATTTTTTTTAAAAAAAAGTTTTGAACCCTTATGACTATGAAAAAAATGTACCGAATGTAAACTAGTGCAGTAGTGTCTTACTGAGTCTGCAGACAAGCAAATGAAATGTAACTTGTTTCACTATTAGCTATCATATTGTGCGTGAGGTAATATCTTTTATTGGACCATTTTGTGAGAGAGACCAGCTTTTGAGCCACACAGAGCTCTTGCACTGTACGTTATATTGTTGAGCATTTTAGCAGAAAAAAATCAGGTACTGTGAATAGAACTTGAGTTAGAGTACCATTACATTTCTCAGACTCAATTTTAGAAGGAAATACAGAACAAAGCATTTCAATTCACCTTTAATTATTTTTGTTTCAAAATTCCTCTTCTGGTTTATTTATTACAAAGCTGCTATTTAATTGGGAATAATGTTCTTTGTTACCAACTGTAAAAAAAACAAATCCAAACTTTTCATTTGCAGTGTAGCATTGGTTTCTCCCTCATTATGACACGTTACCCAAACAAATACTGTGTATCTTTTAAATATGTCAGTGCAGGCAGAGGTAAGCAGAGTGAGGTAGGTATGGAAAGTATAATTTTGTAATCAGTATATTTGAATTGTGTACAAAGAAAGTTATTTATTCTCATTTGAGCTGATGTGGTTTTCATACTGAGCGTACTAGAATTTTAAAACCATGGAAGAAACTGTAATGTACATCTTGGTTTAAGTCATTTTGTTAAACGTGATCTAACAGACTACATATTTTCTAAGTTTTGTTGATTTAAGGTTTACAGTGGTCTTTCAGTTGCATGAAATTAATCCTGTTCTTTTATCGTCTCTAATTACTTTATATATTTTATTTACACCTTGTATTTTGTGTCTGAGGATAGACTTTGAAGATTTAAAACATTTTATTTCCTTAGTAGGGATGATTGATTTTTTTTTCTAATTCATGCTATTTTTAGGACCAGATTCTGCACTCAGATATGCATAGGCTATTGCTATTGAAATTGATGGAAATTTAACATACATATCTGAGGACAGGCATTTGTCCTTCATGGTTGAGGGGAGAACATATCAGTGCATTGCTTTCTCTAGAGTTCACATTTAAAACAAGTTGCAGTTATAAATAGTAGACAAATTCTAAATAATAAGAGGAAGTTAGTCTTAGGTGCACACGTGCTCATACTTTGTGAACAAGCACAGTAGAAGAAAAAGAAGCACAGCTTCATAACAAAGCAAATGGTTTTTCCACATTGAGTTTTTCATCTTATTGTTATACAGTAGAGACTCGATTGTCCAGGCTGATAGGGAAAAAATTAATCCTGGTTAATAAAATCCCGGATAATCACCAGCCATAGAAAATATGAGCTGGGGGGAGGGATTGGTTCACCAGCCATCCTGCGCCAGGGGGAGGGGAAGTTGATTCACTAGCTGCCCTGTGCCCTGGTGGGTTTGGGGTTTTTTTTGTGCTTGGGGTGGCAACAAAGCCAGAGCCAGCCTTGCGAGTTACATGTTTTTGTTTGTGTTTTTTTTTTGACATCCTGGCTAATCCACAACGTGGTTAACCCAGTCCTGGATAATCGAGAGTCTACTCTATACACCTGAACAGCTTTGTCCTTGTTAAACAAAAAACAACTCTTGGGGAATATCTATGTGGGGAAATTTACCCACAGACCATCCTGGTATAAGTCTCCATGTGAATATACTTATTCCAGAACGAGAGTGGCTTTGGGGGAGAGGGCTTATTTTATGTTGCTTTCAAAATGACATAAACTAAACAAAAAACCCCACTCTTATCCTGGAATTACTGTGTCTACATGGGCAATTGTACTGGTACAATTATATTTGTATAGTTCTACTAGTAAATTTCCCCATGTAGGCATACTATTGTTCAGCAAGTGCCTCTGTTTTGGACTGTATAACTAGACTATTTAAATCTGTGTTCACTAGAATCCAGGAATAATACAATTTTGTATTTTGTGTGCCAGATCACTATAGTGGCACATCAGAATTATATTTAGCATTTCTACTCAAAATACTGCTTAGGACAAACAGAAAGCTATTTTCAAGATCAACATAAATCTTCAGTTGTGTGGTTTTTTTTTTTTTAAATAAAGATTTTTTTTTTCAGCAGGGAAACTTGACAATTGCTTTTAAAATTAAATATTGAAAGAAAATCTCTCAGCAGAAGAGGATTTTAAAGATTATCGGGCCATATATTATGAAAATTTAGCAAAAATATCAATGAAATCCTTGTGAGCTTTTTTTTTAAGCTATTCAGATTCAAAAGTCACTGTATTTCTGGTAGCCAGACGTTTTGCTTTTGTTTGCAACCACATTGCCTACATGTAACTTTTTAACAAGCAGAAATACTAGACTGGTGAGCATTGTATTTGTTTAGAAATTCCCTGCAGAACTGATATTGAAAACATTTTGTACTTGTCAGTAGGTAAATTCTGAGAAGTTTTGGTTCATTAATCAGTGTATACCTCTCACAGACCAGATTAATAACAGCACATCTGAGGAACAGCAAATTAAAACCAGTTATTGCTGTCAGAGTAGACTTGGTAACAGTTATGTAACTTTTGGCAGAAGCAACAAGTTCCAAAAGACCCCAAATGTTCTGACTATAAATATTGATATTCCACTGATTATTTAAAATAAACACTTCAGAGCAAAAAACTAGAGCTTAGGGTCCAAAAACATATAGCTTTATATTGCTCCAGAATTATTGACTCAGCTGTTGAGAGATTTTAGGAGCTGTTCTAAGATGTGTGTGGCAAAGACCATAAGTAACTAAGTGAGGCAGTAGTAAAGACTACTTTCAAAAACACACAGTGTGGGTTTTCCAGTAACATTCCACTTTCTTGGTTACAACCCGTAGCATATTATAACGGGAGCCAGAGGAAGGTTAGAAAAAGTAGTCATGTACCTTTTAAAGAATTTGAACAGGCTGTCAAGAATATCTGACATTTGTTTTATGCCATAGTTATTTTCCTCCAAAACTTTCTTTTTGCCACACTTACATTTCCCTTTAGCTTTTTTTCTGGGGTCTCTTAATCTTCAGGTGTTTCTGAGGATTGGTAAATACAAATAGTTACTTTATATCTTTTCCATTGTTCTAGATGGTTTAGTTCTAGATGGTTTAAATATTAATGTATTTATCTGTCTTGAAAAATACATAGGCAGAGATGAAAAGTGTAAACTTTGTTTAAACTGTTGATATTTTTTAATTCTGCTTTTTTCTTCAGTCCTAATGACTAGATTTCAAATTTAACCATTTTGATTTTTCAAATATAAAAACCGTAAGCGTTTATCTATTTATCATAAATGCAGTTGTAAACTAGGATGCACAATATTATTTATGAAACACTTCAGGGGTTTTGCACTTTAACCAGTCATTCAGTTATTAACTTTCATTCTCTTAAATTTCAGTCCTGTAGTTTTGTGGATGCATTGGGAACATACCAGTAGTCAAATGTACATACAGCTATCCTTTATTACGTATAGTTAAACCTTTTAAAGGAAAGGAAAAGATGAGTATTTGGCTACAAGAATTTGGAATTAGCTTGATTGTCAAGTTACAGGTTTAATGTTATTTTGAACCCATATATGACTAATATAATTCTTGTTTGTACAACTGCAATAATTGTTAATAGAGAAAATGCAAATAGTCTTAGATAGAAATTCCCCTAATAAAACATATTAGTGGGATTGATGTGTACTAGTAGCTGTTTGAGTTGTTGACTATGCTGGTCTGTTTCCTTTTAAGTGATTTTACTTGGATATCCATTTTCTAGCTCTAGTAGCGCTACCTCTCAGTACACTCTGTGAAGTTGGGTGGAATCCTGGCTCTATTGAAGTCAATGGGAACTTTGCCGTTAGCTTTGATGGGGCCAGGGTGTTACCCACTATATTCAAGGTGCACTAACTACATATACTAAATCGTTTTCTTTATGCTATCTGCTGGTTTTCTATAACCATATATGTGCACTAAGTCACTAAGCTAACCTAAAATAAAATTTATAGATGCAGTAGAATAAAAATTTTACTAGAAAGTATTTCAAAACAACTTAAACAAATGAACTGGCTCATGCAGTCATGATTTTCCCCTATGTTAAACTGTTCCAGTGACGTGGAGCTTTTGAATGATTATCAGATGCTACAGAAATTAGTTTTATGTTTGAGAGTTGTCAAATAAGTCTTAGGATAGTATTAGATACATAAATGTAACAATCTGATGCAGAATTGCATATATATACAACATCCACATGCAGACTTGCTTGCAGATAATTTACCTATGGATTTACAATTAGGGTTAAATAGAAAACTTACCACAAACAAATTTTGCTGCTGCTTTTTACTTCTACAGTAGATTGAAAATCCAGAAGCCAACTTGTTTTTTCTTCTTTGTTACTAGTGGTGATGTTTGCTCTTCTGTAGATGTAGTGAAAAACTGTTTTTTCTTGCCCTGTTAGATCCAAACTGTATTAAGGAATTGATCGTCTTCCTGCAGATTTACTAGAATAAAAAAATCAAGCTAACTAAATCTCTCTAAGAAAACATAACTGAAGTTCCAGTGTATTCTATTCCAGAAAAAGGGATAATAGTGTGTTTGAAGCTGCTGTGTCTTACTCTAACATGCAGAAAAGCACTAACCAGCTACAGCTGACCCAGATTCCATATACAGTACGCTTGGACAGTTTTACTTTTCTTAACCAAACACACACTAGACTTAGCCGTTCAGCCCACCTCTGATGTCACTGTGAACTCACTGAAGAGCAAACCAAACTCCTTAGGATTTCCTACCATAGCCTTTATGAACGGGCAGAGGGAGGCTGAAGAGCTATGGACAAGGAAAGATTGTTTGCTGGTTAGAGGGAGGGCAGTATATGGAAACAGTCTGTGCAAGAGTTCAGCAGGCAATTACAAAACTAACATTTTATTTCACAGTCTAAAGATGCCTTTCAAGTTGTTACAGTACTGGGCTTCATTTAGAAGAAAGATTCTTTCAGGCTGATGAACTCAACTTGTGTTCCCAGGAATAAAAGAGGCAGACTGACTGGGTACAACAGGAAAAATGAACCATTTATAGTCTAGAAGAATGTTGAACAGAATGTCACATTCAATTCTTGAAGTTGACTTAATAAAAAACAGTTTTAGCTGTTGTTACTCTCACAAAGAATCTGATACATATGGAAAATGTTAAAGCTATGTTTGGTATTGGATAGGTATTAGACTATTTGAAACCATTTGATTAGTATTAAAAGAAGCCACATGGATTGCATACTTTTAAGAAACGAAGGATACTGTTGTCAGCTTTTAATTCTGTCACTTGACAGTTTGTATACAGGAGTTGATTCAGTTTGGCATTTTGTTTAGTATAGTTGTCAATTTCTTCATAAATGACCAATTAAATTTTATGGTTGATTTGTTTTTTTTCTTTTAAAATTGTTTTAGATTTGATAAATAGGTCCAAGGATCTTGTATTTTGGAGAGGCGTTCTCTAGAAGGAAACTCTTAATTGTGCTAAAGATAAAAAGGCTGTCACTTAACTTTAAGCCAGAAATAATTTTTTAAATATCTCCTTCCAGAAATAATCTGTTCACTAATCCATAAACTCATAACCAGTACTACGCTTTTGTTCTTTATGAATCTCTGTTGTTTGAATCAGTAAACGTTATTCACTCTTCTTTTTATTTTAGATAATACACTGTTCAGGGCAGGGATTTTCATTAACTATCTCTGGACACTGCCTAGCACAATGGGACTCAACATGGTTAAAGTCTTTAGGTACCACCACAATATAAATATTAAATAATTTCTGACAGTTATTAATTTATTCTTTAAATACATAATATCCTTATATGAGCAGAATAAAAAATCCTGAATTAAAAATTAGATAAAAATAAAAGTAAACTCAATATCAGATTCTGTTTAATAACTTTCTATCAACTTTTTATCACCTTTCAGCCAGAAGGCTTTTAACTTATTTCTGTGTGCATGCAGATTGTGTTTGTATATTAATACAATGGAGCAATGCCCAGAGGCCCCACTCAGGACTGCGAGCTCCACTGTATTAGGAGCTGTACAAACACAATCACTGCTCCAACTAAGTGGGGTTTTTCTAATGTTCTTCACCTGTAAAACCAAACATTTTGGGCTACCCCAATCCTAATTATACAGGTCTCAGAGAAATGAAAAATATAACTAATTTTAGAAGTCCCATAAGTATTGCCTAAAATAGCAATTTTTTGGTATAAAGAATTGAATTTAAGGTTAGATATATTGAGACCTTCCAGGACTAGAAGCAAGTGCTTTGTCTCATTAGAAAACTGAGATTTTCCCCATTCCTAGGGTAATCTATCAAGTTTTTCTCACTCTGCAGGGTCATGTTATATTGGGATATTGCCTGTCCTGCACTTCCAATTTATATCTTGGGGGATGAAAGGTGGTTTTAAGTGGTAGCAGCATCAAGCTGCTCAGAAGTTTACAGTGTTAGCATAGTCACAGTAAAGACGGATTAGTGAGCAGAATGTAGGAAAAGCAGTCAAATTTTCTTATGATATGGATAAGTTGGGAGTTGGGCAGGAAGGGGTGTAAGTATGTGTGCGCATCCCTACAGTGAAATGTGCAGACCATGAGAAGCTCTTACCAGATGCTGAAACAGCAGTAGATATAGAAGTGGTAAAAAGAAGACACAAAATTCAAACCAAAAGAAGAGCTCTATGTAACCAGTATGGTAGAAGAGCAGTTGAAACAAAAGCATTTTCTACTGCAGAATCCAAAATGAGGAAATTTGAGAGAAATGTCCTCAAACTTATCAGAAATAAAGACTTTTCTTTTTCCCACAGTTGTGCAGTTTTGCTTACTGGATTTTAGTGGAAAAAGGCATTAGGGATCATTATGATACATAGCAACCTGCTGTTAAATCATGAATAAAAAATAATGGCAAAATGTAAAGGGGATAAAACCCATGCATAACCATCATGCCCTTACCCTAGACAGATGTTTTATATTACATCTATCCCTGATAGAGAAAAGCTCAAGGTTCCATCTTTTCAGCACTTTTGTCAGGATTGCCTCCCCACTCTGAACTCTAGGGTACAGATGTGGGGACCCGCATGAAAAAAAAAAAACAACTCCCAAGCTTATTTTACCAGTTTAGGTTATCTTTTCCCCCCATAACACAAACTTCTCCTGTGTCTGGAACTAACTGCTGCCACCACCAAACTCAGTATTCCAAAAACTAGGACAAAGGGGAGTTTGGGACCCTTCTTTCCCTTTCCACTAAACCCCCAAACTACTTCCTTCCCTGGGAAGCTTGAGAAAAAAAAAACAAACCTCGCCTGATCCTGCGAGACGTGCCCGATCCAAAACCAGGATCTTACACAGTGGAAAACAAGCAGTCAGATTCTTAAAAGAGAGATTTTAATAAAAAGAAAAAGAAAGGAATAAATCCCTTATAACCATCAACAGAACAGCATCTACCATAATCAGCAATAGAATTAAGAAATCAAACCTCTCCCCTGAGGCAACTTTCTCCCACTGTGGGTATCTCTGCTGAGTCTTACAATATCAAGTAGCACCCAGCCAGCACTCACCACTGAGAACCTTTCAAGTGACAAAAAGGCAGATTAAACTTACTATTTGACTACATTACTTGTTATTGGATAGAAAGCTTATAGTTACAGTAAAAGGAACAGTTGTGGTTCATCTCATAGCCAAGCTGAACAGAGAGAAACAAACTCCAAATCCCTTGTCTCCTGAGGAATTTCTCATTGGTCAGTTGTCCACCTCTCAGGTTACCTTTAGCTTAACCCCTTACAGGTAAACACTAATTCTAGGCTACTTTATACTTATGACAACTTAAGAATTCTAGTGTAACAAATAAGTTATTAGTGAAAAGAATTTAAAAATTGTGTGGCTATATTGGGGCATGTATATATTTAGAATGAAATTCACCCATCCCCACACAAATCATGAGTCTATGCATTGATAACTCAGCCAGCCTTGTGTTGGAGATGAAATTAAGTAGCCTGTTTTTCCACTCCTTACCTTATTTGTAGATAGTGAGGGCCCCTCTTCCAACATGCAAGGGGATTAAAGGAAATGTGATGCAAGAGTCATGTTGGTGAGAGAGAGCAGTGTTTGCATTTGTTGGAGCAATAAGTGGTCAGGGTTGGGATGGGGCTTTGGAAGTGGAAATGAAGAGGAATATATGGACTTTGATGTCTTCTTTTACTGTTTTTCCCCCTCCTTCTTCCCACACATGAATGCTGCTGTTAAATCCTGCTTGTTTTAACTCCAAAGTTGTGAGCCTTTGGGTCAGAGAATAATGAAGTTGCCAGTGGTGAAGTAAGAAGATGGAAGCTTTAAAGATGTGACTTGGAATTAAGGCACTAAACACTCATCATCATCAAAGATCCTATAAAGCTTTTACAAACTGTGGCGGGGAGACAGGAGTGCTGGAGCAGTTTATATGGCAGGGGTGCTGAGAGCCATTGAAGCAAACTGTAAACCCTGCGTCTGAAGGAAACCACTTCAAGTCTGGGGTTGTGGCAACCTCCCCCGCATCAGCCCTAGTTCCATCACCTATGAGGAGAGGGTGTTAATCCAGGGGCCTAATCAGATTTCAATCTGAGTGTACTCTTTGCCTAGCAAATACTTTCTGGTTGCTGCAACTTAAGTTTTTCTTCAGTTACATTCCTTTTGCTGGCATAGAAAGGGAAATTTTTCTGTTGGTCTGTTTCAACACAGCTGAGTTGGAAAAATTAAATATTCATAGATTCTAAGGCCAGAAGATAATCATTTAGTCTGATAACTGTATATATCAGGCATAGAACTTCCTCCAAATTCCTGTTTGAACTAGATTAGATCTTTTAGAAAAACATCCAATTTGGTTTCATAAATGCTGGTGATGAAGAATCACCACAACCTTTGGTAAAGTATTCCAATGGTTAGTTAACTCCCCTATTAAAAACTTACACCTTATTAAATTTTATCATATTGAAAATGTTTAACAAATTTCATGTTTTTGAACATTCTGTGTTGAATACCACTACAGGCTTGTCAAGTGAATGATGATTAATTGTTGGGATGACAGAAGCTTAGAAATGAGACCTGGCACGGTTGCACATAGTTTGATATTTACTTTGCAGATTCTGAAATGTTATATGCTTCTACTGTCAAAGACTAAAGGTCAGATTGTGCTGGTCCCTGTATAATACACAAGGAAAGCTTCCAACCTTCCTTTGTGCCTGGCTCCTGTGAAGAGAATGCAAGTCCTTACACTCAAAAAGCACAAAGATTTCATGGGCTAGTACTGCTTCTGGAGCTGTTCACTGCAAATAGGGCTGAGAAAGGAGTGAGGCAAAACCATTGGACAAATGATGAAGGGGAGAACTTACTGAATTCTCCAAGGGGTGGTACATCTGTTCCAAGCAATATTATTTGTGCCTCCTTGAGGCACAACCCAGCAAAGAGCTCTTGCAGGCACAGGGCTTTCTCCATTGCCCCTGGAGCAAGACAGAGATTAAATGCCACAGTGGATCCTTAGTAAGTGTGAGCAGAAGTACATTCAAATTCAATAATTGCTTTTTCTTTTAAATTTGAAACATTACATAAAGAAAATACTCACTCTAATCTTATTCATTCAGGTATTTATCTCTCGGACTTGACATATATTGACTCCGCATACCCATCTACAGGGAGCATTCTGGAAAGCGAGCAGAGATCAAATTTAATGAACAACATACTTAGAATAATCTCAGACTTTCAGCAGTCCTGTGAATATGGTAATCTAGCTCATTTATTTCTCTTGCAGTATTACTGAGGGCAACTGATTAAATAAAAATGTTCATCTTCTACCATGCTGTTGTTTAATAAGTCTTAACCAATTAATGTATTATTCCCATCTAAAATCATGAATCCTATTAAAACCAAATTCTGGAATTGTTGGGTTGTCCTCTCCTGTCAGCAGGCAGAGATAAAATGAAACTTACTTATCCTCTACTTATCTCTTCTGTATTTTCAAAATATATGCTGTGAAGATGTTCAAATCTGGCCTTCCTTGGGTACAGGGGAGATCAGTCCAGGCATGGCTATGGATAAGGGGAACAAAAAACTGCAGAACAGTGGTGAGGAATCATATTTTATGGCCCCAACCAAAGACAGCAAGAGAAGTATCTGTTTGGATACAGATGTTTTCAAGACACTCCCTTTGTCTAACGATGAATAACACAGTGATAACTGATATATTGCCTCTTCTCTAGATATTCCTCTATTGCCTCATGTCCAAAAATACTTGAACTCCGTTCAATACATAGAAGAGTTACAAAAGTTTGTGGAAGATGACAATTACAAGTAAGTATGAAATTCTACAGCTGACTAGGTAACCTTTTCTTTTTCCTTTTAAAAAAGTTAGTTTTACGTAACAGAAATCTTGAATACAATAATGAGCAGGCAGGAGAGCCTGCTTTCATTTAGGTAAATAAATCCAACCTAAAGTTCTGCCACTCTTAGTTCCTAAGTCTCTTTCTTTACTATAAGGAAATTGAGAAGAAACTGGAGTTAGAAAATATGTAGCAGTAGTCATGACTTAGAATGTTTAAAGAAAAATTTTATTTTATTGTTTGAGGGATAGATATTTAGGAAAATTAAACATTAAAGTTTGAAAAAATACAGTGTAGTACCTTTACTCTGCTGTAAAACTGCAAAATGCTGTTGAAGGCAGAAAGTAAACAAACTGATCAGAGTGGAGATGTTTTTTTCATTACTCTATTTTAGTAATTTTAGGTATTGCAACAATAGAAAGAATTAAAATTGCAGAGTGGAATACAGTTTTTTCATTTGGAAAACCCTTTAAGCATAATAGAAGGGCTACAGAAGTAGACAATGAAAATAAGAGGCATGGAGAGACTTGCATATGAGGAGAGTGGAAAGATGGAACTGTTTGAAGAGAGATATAAGGTAACAAAGATATAGAAAGTAATGAATGGTATAGAGAAAGTAAACTAGGCACTCCTCTTTATACCTTTTCATATAAGAACTAAGGGGTATCTGATAGAATGGAAAGAAATACATTTACATTTGATAAAAGGAAATTACATTTTATACAACACTTAATTAACCTGTGTTACTCATTTGCCACAAGATTTAATTGATTCCAAGACCTTAGCAGAATTCCAAAAAGAACTGCATGTATCTAAGTAACTATAGAACATCCATAGGTTTCTGAGAGAGATTAAAGATCATAAGGGGTATAAATCCTCATGCTTCAGGGCATAAGCTAACCATCGGTGGTAGCTAGAAAGAAAATTCCACGTAAGGAAACTATTCTATAATTGTTAATTAGAGATTCTTGCACTTTCTTGTGAACCATCTGGGCTGACCACAGTCAGAGATTAGATATTGGACTAGAAGATATAGTGAATTTATCCAAAGTAGCAATTCCTATGTTCATTTTATGGACTAGACGAGGTCAGTGGAGTCATGTGGTTTAACTGAATGAGGAATATCGTTTTAGCAGTGAATATTCCTTTGTCTACTGAGAAAATTGTGGAGATAACCTTAGTCTCTTCAAGGTGAAAGGAGATGGCCATACATACCAACTGATACTTAAATTTTGTAGCATTTTCTTTCTCTTCAAAGGAAAACTACCCCTTTTCTCTGACGGGTGAAGGGTCAGAAAGTAACTATCTACAGTTAAGACAGTTACTTAAAAATAGGTCTCAGAAGAAAAAGTACTTAAACAGTTTCCTTTTTCATGAAGCTCTATTTAACTGGTAATGTTAAAATGTTAACACTATTGTACAAATTATTCCTGTGGCTAACAAACCTTTTAAACTTTTATTTTCTAAAAAGTTTTTCCTAAATTCATATTAATTTAAAAATTGTAAATTCATCAAAATGTTTAGCAAGTGCATGGAACTAGTCTGGAAAAAAAAAAAGCAGTTTGCAACTTTCCAATAGTATTGAAGACATCATGGAAAAGTAAACAGCTTGAATTATTAACCCAGTCAATATGATTATATATTGTACCAAAAATCTACAGAAGGATATTACATTTGTTTTTAAAATAGTAGAGCATATTTCACCAGTGATATTTACCCCTTCACATAACACATGAACAAGGGGTCATCCAGTGAAATTGATAGGTAGCAGTTTAAAACAAACATGTGGAAGTACTTCTTCCCGCAATGCACAGCTGACCTGTGGAACTCATTGACAAGGGATGTTGTGAGGGCCAAAAGTATATCTGATTTTAAAAAAAAGAATTAGAGAAGTTCATGGAAAATAGGTCCCTCAGTGGCTATTAGCCAAGATGGTCAGAGATGCAACTCCATGCTTTGGGTGTGTCTGCACATCTGACTGCTAGAAGCTGGAATTGGAAGATGGGGTGAATCACTTGATAAATTTGTTGTCTTTTGTTCACTCTCTCTGAAGCAGCTGGCACTGGCCACTGTCAGAAGGCAGGGTACTGGGCTAGATGGATCATTGATCTGCCCCAGTGTGGCCATTCTTATGTTCTTATTGGTTAAAACTTGTAGGGGTTTCAGAACAAATTAAAGCAGAGGATAACACATGGTTTTGCCTACTGTGAATCCTGTACATCCCTTTTTATTTTCATCACTGCTGTAGAAAGCAGAACATCAAGTACAATAAATATAAACTTGGGTTAAATAAAAGAAAAAAGGTGGGTCGGTTGTTGCCTTCTTTTGATTGCTTTGTGAGTGATATGCGTATTGAAAATCCTTGTATGTGCATATCCTCTCTTACACTTGTGGTGGCAAAACTTCTTGCAGCATAAGCCAAAAAATATTTTAGCTTCCAAAGCTTTAAAAGACTTCAGGTTCCTGATAAATTAACACTTCAACTTCCATTCCTTTTTTAATGCAGGCTTTCATTAAAGATAGAGCCAGGAACCAGTACCCCTCGTTCTGCTGCTTCCAGAGAAGATTTAGTAGGTAAATGCTTGCTTACCAGAAGACATCAAAATCTGAAATCTATTCTCCCCTGCCTTTAAGTTACTAGTACAAAAAATATATTCCTAAAAGTGAAGTGCAATAAAATATTTACAAAATATATTTGTCATAAAAATTCTAAATTTGTTTTGTAAGTAGATGCTTGTTGTCATAGGAAACTGAGTCAGTTCCTTGGTTAAAATATGAAATTTAACTTTAAATGTAAATATTCATTGTCTGCCATGTCACACTAAATAGCTTCATATTTGCCGTTTTTCTCTTAAATGCCTTTTCCTTCTTGGAACAATTACCTGTCAAAGGTGTATATCTTGTTTGATCTGCAGCATACAAGATGTACATTTAAAAATGTTTTATGGTGGGATTTTCAAGAGTTTGTGACTTAAGAGCACAAGTTCAGATTATTTCCAATGGGACTTGTGCTCCTAATTCACTTGGGTGTGTTTGAAAATCTACTCTTAGACTGAAAATATAAGTATTTTTTAAAATAAAAATTTTTAATATGTTAAGGAACTGCTCCTAATATATTTTAAAAGAAATGCTGTTAAAGAAGACATCTGATTAACTAGCAAAAGATTCGAGCTACGTAAGGAACTGGTGTAACAGCAGGTCAGGGCCTGTGAGCCAATTTACTCTGAAATAATGCACATTTTGCTTATTTTTAAACCCTTTCAACATTACACATTTTTACAGGAAAATGATTATTTAAGATTTAGCTGCAGGGTATGTAGCAAGAGAAAATGCTGTGGTACACAGAAATGTAGGGCTAGAAGGGACTTTGAAAGAGCATCTATTCCAGCCTCCTGCACTGAAGTAGGCCCAAGTATACCTATACTGTCTCGACAAGTATTTATCTAACCAGTTCTTAACGATCTCCAATGACGGGGATTCCATGGCCTCCCTTGGTAGCTTGTACCAGTGTTAGCTATGCTTATACAGTAGAACCTCAGAATTATGAACACTTCAGGAATGGAGGTTGTTGGTAACTGAACAAATAGTTACAGTTGTTCTTTCAAAAGTTTACAACTGAACACTGACTTAATACAGCTTTGAAACTTTACTATGCAGAAGAAAAATTCTGCTTTCTCTTGGTTTCTTTTAGTCATTTACATTTAACACAATACTGTACTGCATTTGGGGTTTTTTGGTCATTTCTGCTGCCTGATGGCCTACTTCCAGTTCCAAATGAGGTGTTTGGTTAACTGTTCAAAACTCTGAGGTTTCTGCTGTAATTAGAAAGATTTTCATGATGCCTAACCTAAATCTCCCTAGCTAGCTAACGTAAATCTCCAGATTAAATCCATTACATTTTGTCCTATGTTTAGTTGACGTGGAAAACAATTTAGCACCACTATCTTTATAACTGCCCTTAACATATTTGAAGTCTTATAAAGTTTCCCCTCCGTCGTCTTTTCTCAAGATTAATATGCCCATTTTTTAAAACCTTTAGTCATAGGCCAGGGTTTCTAAACCTTTTATTATTTTTGTTGCTCTCCTCTGGACTCTCCAGTTAGTCCATATCTTTCCTAAAGTATGGCGCTCAGAACTGGACACAGTACTCCATCTGAGACCTCTCCAGTGCCAAGTAGAGCAGGTCAGTTACCTCCATGTCTTATTTGCAACAATCCTGTTAATACACGCCCAAACAATATTAGCCTATTTTCCAACACATCAGATTGTTGACTCATATTCAATTTATGATCCACTATAACTCCCAGATCTTTTTCAGCAGTACTACTGCCTAACCAATTATTGCCCATTTTGTAATAGTGCATTTGTTTTTTTCTTCCTGAGCGTAGTACATTGCACTTTGACTATCACTATGTATTTATAGTTGCTTCCCTCTCTGTGACATGGAGGAAAAAGTCCTTTTATTTCACAGTGATGTTAGGAGGAATAACTACTTAATGGTAAAATTGTTATAAAGATGAAAAGGTTAAGATGAAAAGAAACCTTTTCCTTATTCCTTTTATCTGCTTCCTTTGTATCTGAGTATGCCAAAAGACACATTACTTGTCTAATGGGAATGTATGGTATAACAGTTTGACTTTTTAAAAGATTCAAATGTTTATATTCTTATTGTTTTTTAACAGAAGTGACAAAGTCCTGTGGCACCTTAAAGACTAACCTTAAAGACTAGTTAGTCTTTAAGGTGCCACAGGACTCTTTGTCACTTCTGCAATTCCAGACTAACACGGCTACCTCTCTGATTCCTGTTTAACAATAATTATCAGTTTCTCTTAAATTGAATTTTAATTTTGTATTTTAGCAAGATCCTGCAGTATTTTTTATATTTATTTTCAAAAAAATACAATAGACATTCTCAGTAAGAATCTTGTACAATTTTTAGAATGATATGAACCTTGTGTATTTTTCGAGGGCTGTTTAATAGCATTTGAAGTAGTCACATTGGTATCTCTCATGCTCAGTTGGAATTTCCTATTTTTCCTTTGCTCATAGGCTCTGAAGTGGGAGCATCTCCACAAAGTGCACGGAAAAATGTTGCCACTGAAGAAGCATTGCTACCACCAACTCCTCCCTCACCTAGGAACCTGATACCACATGGGCATAGGAAATGTCACAGCTTGGGATACAAGTCAGCATTTTATTTACTTTTAAGAGTTTGAACATGTACATATTGTACTGTCTTCTTAGAACAAAAGCTTTTGCTTTAAAAAGTGAAGTATTTAATTAGCAATGTTCCTACATAAAGACCACAAAACACAACTCCTATTCTGGAAGGAATTTATGCAAGAAACAGGGTTTGTCCATTCATTAATCAAGTTTTTATTTTCTAACTTGCATTATGATGTCTTACTGCTTGCCTCTGAAAAGTTGCACTCCTTACAGCTTGCCTTCTATGAGTGAGCCTGGATCAAGAAACAATGACTCAGATCTTCCTCAGTTAGAGTACCTGACCTAGACTTCCTCATTGCACACTTAACATAAAATTGCTTTCTAAGTAAAAATAAAAAAGGTCCTGATACTTATGTGATTTAAGAGATTGCATGGATTGAATCTTGTTACCTGCAACAATTTGGGTTTCCTTTACTTTTTGAATTTGCAAGAGCAGATCCCATGAGATTTCAAATCTGCCAACTTCAATAAAATCGCTCAGAACCAAAGCACCTTTCTCTATGTGAGGCTAAAATTGTGTTTCACAAGGTTGCTTATTTAGTATGGTACTTCAAGTAGTAGATTTTTAATAGGTTTTTAATCAAGTGGCGTTTAGTTCCTTTTTAATCCGTTATCTTTCTAATTAATATTCTCTCCTTTCCCTTATGCCTTCCATAAATTACACCTGAAAGGAATTGGAAGTGCATTCAGCTTTTATTGTTTTGAGATGAACTAATTATCTACAGTTGTATCTGAGATGGAAATTTAACCCCTACAATTGCTGTCTAAAGAAAAACATCCTATACATGCAATGAAGTCCCCTCTATTCCAAAAGAATGGAGAGAAAAAAAACTTCCTTTGTTTTGGACTTTTGTGCGCCTTAATTTTGTCCAGTATCTAGATACCATGGTAATAAGCATTGTATGAAAATCTGACAGACACATTTTAGATTTAGATATGTCATGTTGGCTTCTGAGATTCATGACAGTAGTTCTAACAGAGACTTATACAAGAAGTTAGCTACTATGAGTTCACGTATCCATTATAGCTCAATACTCGGTAGAGTTGTATGGGACAGGATCTGTACTTTTCCGTATCTTTAGACAGTTCTGAATTCCACATGAACTTAAAATGTGGAGTTTAGAATGTTACTTTTAGAGAACAATAATTATACAGGTAAGGAATTTTACGCTACAGTTAGAATGCCAGTCTCAGTGGGTTCCTACACACTGGCTCTTGCATCTGTGGGAAGAGCTGGCAGGAACTCAGAAGTTCTAGCTGTCTGAATCAGCTGGTGTTGGTTTACTTTCTCCAGTGCTCTGATGAGTTGTGATTGACTATTATTCATGAAGGAGTTCCCTTGGCAGCCCATTAATCAGTAGCATTTGTCCCATGTCAGCATAAAGTTTCTCAGCTTTGACTTCTGTTTCCCAGTGTACCCTTTGCTATAGTCTCTAGTCATCTCTGTAATTAAAACATTTTAATGTTTTTTTTTTAAATAGAGGCATTTTCCACTGAGATACCTATTGGGTTTTCACTTTCCAATGTGTTATTACTCCCTTCAGCTCCATTCTGAGCTAGATAAGGGCCAATTACATCATTGACACTCTGGTCTTTGGGCCTGTTTACATCATTCTTTTAGAGAAGCACATTCATTCAGTCTTCATGAAACATTTGATTTTTTTTAAAAAAATATTTTAAAAGTCCAGTAAAAATCATGGAGTTTTTGTCTACTCTTTGACTGCTAATATTGACTTCTCTTAAAAACCCAGCAGAAAAACTTCTAGACTAGCTTTATATCTCACATGCCACTTACCTTTTATTGAGGCAGATAGTCAACTTGCTTTTAAGCTATAATTAAATCTGTTCCATGGCTGAGCATTTCTCCTTACCCTTCTTTTGAAAGTATACCCAAAAACTATGTCAGTGTCTCCTCAGTTCCCTTGTCATCTCAAGGAGCACATTCTAGAGATTATTCTCTAATTCATCTCTTTCATGTGAAAGCTTTATAAACTACAATAAAAACATGGCATTTATTTGTGCAAGTATGAGGCTAACATGAACTCATTTTGTCCCTAGCATATAAAATACAGTTAATTTTCAAAATTGTTGTAATTAAATTAAAGCACTTTCATTTTCATTCAAATAAATGTTATTTCAAGCAACAGTCATCTTTCTGTTTTAAGGAGCATTGTACAGTTTTGGTATTAATAACCCATGTGGGTTATGCCACTAGCGCTTTGTCAATGAGCTCATTAAATTATCAGAGGATGCACAGCAAACTACATATAATTCTTTAACACCTTGAAGCAGTGGCTGTTGAAATGTATTAAGAATATTTGTATCCTCATTTGTTCCAGTTTCATACACAAAATGAATACAGCAGAGTTTAAAAGTGCAACATTCCCCAACGCAGGACCAAGGCACCTATTGGATGACAGTGTTATGGAACCTCATGCCCCATCCAGAGGGCAAGCAGAGAGCTCCACCCTTTCTAGTGGAATTTCAATAGGTGAGACGTTTTTAAAATGTAGCTGTGCTAGCTAAAATGTGTTTTAGTACAGTTGACTCGAAGGTGTGTACTAACAGGACTATTGTAAAATGATAATAGCGTTTTGGAACAAAGGTAGGTAGGAATGTGTAGCGGGGACAGGGGGACTGTGTGTGAAAAGTGGCAGAATAAATGGCATGACCTGAACTACAGCTGACAAATCATTATTAGATGATTGTTTTTAAACCTATTCAGTGATGCATCCAAACAATAATTGTTTTACCACTTTCCTTCCAGGTATTTTTTCAAGCAAATCCTTTGTTCAGATCATGCCAAACTAAAATTTTTTGTCTTCTGGTGCTGATCGTTATTGAAAATGTGGTTCTGAATTAACAACACAGATTTAAATTGTAAAAAAGAAAACCTCTATCTAGTAAGTCTTACTGGAGAAGGTGGTAGTCTTCAGATGTTTCAGATAAGCACACATTGAGTGTGCACTAGTAAATTGAGGCAAGTTTCAGGTGCTGGCTTCACCTATTAAACTACATGAGAAATGAGTCTGTTAATCGTGTGTCTTATAGCTTAATTTTGAATTCCAGGTTTTGAAAATTTTGGTAGTTAAAGGAGTTTGAGCTTTATCCTTCTACTGGGAGAAATAGCTCCTAGTAAGATATGTGGCAATAGAATAAGTTTAAAAACAATAAATATATTCAAAATAATAGGAGACAGTTGCTTGCTAAACTTTTCTACCATTTTTTGTTTCTAAACTTTCCTGCATCATTTAGGGCTTGTCTACACTACCGCTTAAGTCAATGTATCTTATGTGTCTCAGGTGTGTGAAAAAGTCACCCCCATGAATGATGGAAGTTACATCAACCTAAGCACTGTCCACACTAGCACCAATGCAGCTGTGCTGATGTAGCACTATAGTGAAGACTAATCCTTAGACTCTTTTTTTTTTCTCCTCTTATCATCCAAGAGCCAGGTTACCCTTTTAAGTAGCATTTTATGCCCCAGCATCTATATTCAGCTGAGCTTTGTTGACTTCTTCAGGAGTTGCAGTTGTTCAGCATCTCTCAGAATTAGACTTTAGCTATGTAATTCTCAATTTAGCTTATAAATTGAATGTGGCATTAAAAGTCACTGGCACGTCTGTTGCTGCTAAAAGGGAGCTGGCACATTTTGAGAAGGGCAGTTTAAAATTTTCACTTTCCTCTGTCTGTCTTTCTACTCCTTTTCCCCCATGTGACTTCTATTATATTTGTCTGTCTGGTCCACTTGCCCACTCATGCATTTACTATTGTGGGTGGTCACTGATGTGTTTTGCAGAATTCTTTCTAGGGGTGGAGTCCTAGGCATATACCCCTGGGAGTGTATGCTTGAGTGTGAAATCCAAATGGTTAAATCAGTCAATAAGAAACATAGCTTTTGTCCATTAAAATTCAAACAATACTATAATGTGTTTATAGTCCATCTTGTCTTGCAGAAATTCTTTTGAGCCCAAATCCATTTCTAATTTCAGATTAATTCCTCTGACCTTTCCTCCTGGAGGAAAGTGATAAGTTTTAGAATCTTTAGTGTCTGTATATTCCTGCCTTAAACAAAGACAACAGTCTTTGCTCCAGATATGTTCCAGTTTCTCAAGTACAATTCCAGTCCTTATCCTTATGGTGTCAGAAGTTGTAATGCTACAGGGTCAAAGAAAGATATCTAACTTCAACTGAACTAATTCAAGAAAGTGTCTCTTTATAAGAACAGTGCCTTTTCAGGATTAAGTTGAAATAAAGTATGTATCATATCAACATTTTTATGAATTTTCCTATTAATTCACACTCCTGAAATACATGGATTCCAATTGAGATTATATTTTTATAAATGCTGCATGTAGATAGGTTACAGTACCTACACTGGCTTTCTAGTTTTGGCACCTTATCCAGTAGGAGAGAACTCCACAGAAATGCTGTGTGATGCGGCCCCCTGGAGTACACTGTTTCAGGTGTTTGG